>PVJC01017525.1:0-32392 GCA_004026665.1 Murina feae | reverse complement strand
CACCTATTCCAAGAGTAAAGATTCTGACAAGTGACCAAATTACAAATTCTATTATTTTGCTTACACAGAGAAATATATACTCTCAAAAGCATACATATATAGAGAAATGCAATATGAATTATGTACCAAACTATCCCACACATTCAGCAGTAGTCACTAAATATATACAGATATGAGTTGCAGAGTTACCAACAGATAACATCAATATTTTTTCTCATGAAAGAACTTGAAATTGCTCTGCAATACAACAAAGGCTGCAGAAAATGTGGAGGTAATTTTGCTTTGAGAGATCTTAAGGGCATGTATGAAAATTTTTGTCTGAAAAACTGCATCTCTTAGCAGGTACTCTAACGTTCTGATGAAATGATGAAAGAAACCACCAATTATTTGATTGTTGCAAATGTCCTTGAGTTATGTATGGTGCTAAAATATGGAGCCTTTGGAAATTAATTCTATGGCCTTTCAGAAACCTCTCTTTCCCCCTTTCAAAGCTACCCTGAAATGAAACACATAAAAACTTTACTTAATTTTCGAGCATATTTGGAATCTCTCTGGTTGCCCTCTTTGTGGAGGTAGTATGAGAATAAATTTTAGTCTAGCTTGGAGAGCAAGCACTGCCCAAAAGGATATAAAACAAACAATGTTAACTATTCAAGGAGCAATGCAATTCAATGAGGAAAAAAAAACTTTGAATTGATTTACAGTGCCAATTAGGTCCTGTTGGGTAACTCATTATTAGTCATTTTTTAAATGTTCTGTTAAATTCAGTTTGTCAGTTTTTTGCATGCATGTCTCAAGTGACTTTATGGAAAGCTATTATCTTGTTTTTGAAGATTTTTCAGAAGCCTTTAAAATTATATTAGAATCCAAAATAATCAAGAATGTAATTAATGTTGATGACAATTAAAATATAAATTCCAAAATTTGTGGAAGCCATTTATAAAACAACTAGTACCCCAGTGCATAAAATTTGAGCACTGAAGTGTGGGGGAGGGCAGGGGTCCCTAAGTCTGGCCTGCACCCTCTCCAATCCGGGACCCCTCGGGGAATGTCCAACTGCCTGTTTGTGCCCACACTTTTAACAGAAGACACCTCCATTGCTGTTTCTTTCTTCTCATGGTTAAAACCATTGGAATTAGTAGGTATTCAAAGTGTGTATATATTCTGGGGAGACACCCTGTATATCTCTAGTCAGCAGTGAAAGGAACCAAGAGTGGACTTGGAACTCCCAGACAGGAAACCTCGCTCACTCCCCCCATGTCTCCCCACATCACTGTCCACTTTCTCGGGTAGTGGGAGAATCATTGTTATCTCTCATTAACTCAGAAAAGCACGTCCTCTCACTCGCTGCCCAGCAGGAGTGCGCTAGGCCCCAATGAGTGAGACTCAGTCAGGGCAGCCTTTGCTCATGGGCACCAGCACCCAAAGTGCACATTCCTCCTCTGCAGTCGCCCGGACTATCCCACAGTTTCACTGAGAGGACGGAACTCCTCACCTCCTCTGGGTTCTGGATCTTGAACGCTGACCAAAGGCACCTCAGCGAGGGCTACCCGCACCCACCAGGTGTGTCTGTCTGCACCTGCTCCTGCCTCAGCACCTGCATTAGCCCCACAGAGGTGATCTCGTAGCTGCACTGCTAGAACAGGGCGTCACCACTCCGCCCTCTCACTGTCATCTCACAGGGGCCCACCCTCAGCACCCAGAACACCCAGACACTCTCCAAAGGACATGAGCATGCCAGAGGGGACATGTGCACATCCTGTGGGAAACTTAGACATGCTGGGATTGATGGAAGTGAGGCGGGGGTAGGGGGGGTGGAGAGGAAGGGCGAGGGGGAGACTTGTGTGTGCCTTGGTCTGGGACTGTTGCAGGTGCACGAGGGTGACAGCATGCTGGGGGATGTTCACAGGCCAAGGGGCTAGGAGAGGATGTGCTCACAGGAGGCCTGTGGCTTCATAGATCCAAAAGCCACATGGTGCAGCCTGGAGGACGTCAGTCTGGCCTGCCATGGTGACTGTCCCTGCGATCGCACACCTGTGCCAGGAGGTGGGACTCCAGCAGCCACTCCTCAGCGCTGATGGCCTGCAGGCACTACTTCCACTCAGCCCTCAGGCTCCACTTGATGTGCTCAGGGCTGCCAAGGCAGCCATGTGGGGAGTACAGGCCACCCTCTGCCTGTCCGCCTCCCATGCCCAGAGGCTCTCTGGGCGCTGTCCACAGGCCTGGAGTGGCTTGTGCAGGGAGGGACACCAGCGCGCTGCTTACCTGCCCAGAGTGACCTGGACTGGGCAGAAGCCAGGCATCCAGCCCTGCCCCAGCTGCTCCTTGCCTCCACATGCTGCACACTGGCCTGGAGCAGCCAAGGCTGGGCAGAAGCAAGACATCTTGCCTGGCCTAACCCCTGCTGCTCCTGGCCCTGATTAGTGGGGGCAGGACTGGGCAGTGTGGGACGCTTGCTTCCAACAGTTAGCTACCCCTGTACTTGCGCTGCCCACAGGCCACCATCTTTGTTGGGTTAATTTGCATATAATTCTGATTGGCTGGTGGGCATGGCTGGTGGGCTTGATTGGTGGGCATGGCTTGAGCATAGGGAAGGTACAGTTAATTTGCATGTTTCTCTCTCATTATATAGGATGCCTTAAAAATAATTAGTGATTAATTTCATATTTATCTATGTTTCAGTTAAAATAAGATTAAGTTCTGAAACATTATAAATATACTAGGGGCACAGTGCACAAAATTTGTGCGCTGGGGGGGTTCCTCAGCCCAGTTTGCCCTCTCTTACATATTGGGAGCCCTCAAGGGATGTCCTACTGACAGCTTAGGCCTGCTTCCTGCTCCCATGGGGAGCGGGCCTAAGCCACAGTCTGGCTTCCCTTTGTGGGAGGCAACCAGGCTAATCAGGGGAAGCCACCAGCCACATCACTCCACTGCTGTAGCCACTGCCAGTCACCAGAGCCACCAAGGTGTTTTCATCAACACAGACTCCAGTCCCTTCACCATGAAGAAATGACAACTTTCTTTAGGCATTTTCAAGATGGGTCTTTCATAGGATATGACATTTCTTTCTTTCTTTCTTTTTTTAATCCTCACCTGAGGTTATGTTTCCATTGATTTTTAGAAAATGTGGAAGAGAAGGGTAAAACAGAGAAAAACATCAAAGTGAGCAGAACACTTCCATTGGTTGCCTCTTGCATGAGCCCTGACCTGGGTCCCGGCCAGGGAGAAGGTTACAACCTAGGTACATGCCCTTGGTCAGAATTGAACCCAGACCCTGCAGTCAGCAAGCTGAGTCATTATGTACTGAGCCAAACCAACTAGGGCAACTATGACATTTCTTAGCCCTCCAGCAGTGGACCTTCATTTTTTTTTTCTCCAGGAGTGTGGTAGAAAAACCCTAGATTGTCTTTTTGGATTCTTATTACCCAAGTTACTAAGAATGTTACCAGTGGCATACAGAGAGCTTAGCCAGTGAGTGGTAAGAAAAGATGTTTCCTTTGTAGTTCACTCTGATCACCGGCTCCACCCCTGCCCCTCCAATCGCAGCTCCACCCCTACCCAGGCCTGTAGCCTCTGGCCAAGGATGCAGGCCTGGGCAGGGGACACCCAAATCTCTGCAATCCCTGTCTCCACTCCTTCCCAGGTCCCTGGTAATTGGCTCTGCCCTTCCCAGGCCTGTAGTCTCTGCCAGAGGCTGCAGGCCTGGGCAGAAGACCCCCAAACCCCTGTGATCGTTGGCTCTGCCCTTTCCCAGGTCCCTGCAATTGTGGCTGTGCCCCTCTGCCCCCTCTGTTTCCCCCAACAGCTGCCTGGCTAACAAGTCTGGCTACTTCAATTGAGGAGCTGAGGCAGACTGGGTGCCACCATCTTGTGGCTATGGGTGTGGACATCTTTGCCACGGAGTGATGACTAATTTGTATATTACTCTTTTATTAGATAGTACTAGTAGCCCTGAGCAGGATTCCGTGCACCAGTAGGTCACTTCCCTCCTCCTGTAGCTCTCCTCCCATTTCCCTGCCCTCCTGCAGCTCACCCCACACCTCTTCATAGCTTGTTGTGCTCTCTTCTTCTGTAGCTCTCCGCCTCATGCTTGTTTGTTGCCCTGCCCCATCCTGAGGCTCTCTGCCACCTGCTTGTAGCCAGTAGGTCACTGCTGCCCTCCTGTAGCTCTCTGCCCACTGCCCTGACTTCCTATAGCTCCCCCCATCCCCTTTCTCCCCATAGCTTGCTGCCCTGTCCCCTCCTGTAGCTCTCTGCAGCCCACTTGTACCTGTTGGCCCACCCTCCTGCTGATCCATAATCTGGTAGTGATGTGCTTGGTTGTTATGCCTCAGGGCATAACTTCTAATTAGTATATTCCTATCTTATTATATAGGACTAGGGGCCCGGTGCACAAAATTTGTGCACTCAGGAGTTCCCTCAGCCCAGCCTGTGCCCTCTCGCAGTCTGGGACCTCTCTGGGGATATCCACCTGCTGGCATGCCTGGCCAGCCTGGGTGAGGGGCTGATGGCTGTTTGAAGTCTGGCCAAGCCCCCCAGTGGGGACCGTGACCCCATGGGGGTGTGGGCAGCCTTGTTGAGGGGCTGAGGGCCTTTTGCAGGCTTTCAGGCTGCCCACAGTCCCTTCAGGTTTTGGGTCCCCACTGCGGTAGCCTGGGTGAGGGACTGATGGCTATTTTCAGGCTGGCCAAGCCCCCCAGTGGGGTCACTCACCCCATTGGGGTGTGACCAGCCTGGGTGCAGACTTGAGGGCCATTTTCAGGCTTTCAGGCTGCTCACAGTCCCTTCAGGTTTTGGGTCCTTACTGGGGTACCTGGCCAGCCTGGGTGAGGAGCTGAGGGGCATTTTCAGGCTGCCCACAGTCCCTTCTGGATTTGGGTCCTTACTGGGGTACCTGGCCAGCCTGGGTGAGAGGTTGATGGCTGTTTGCAGGCTGGCCAACCCCCTCAGTGAGGTCACTCACCTCACTGGGATGTGGCCAGCCTGGGTGTGGACCTGAGGGTCGTTTTCAGTTTTTCAGGCTGCTCATAGTCCCTTCAGGCTTTGGGCCCCTACTAGGGTACCTGGCCAGCCTGGGTGAGGGGTTGATGGCTGTTTGCAGGCTGGCCACGCCCCACAGTAGGATCCCTCACCCCACTGGGGGGTGTGGCCAGCCTGGGTGATGGGCTGAGGGGCATTTTCAGGCTTTCAGGCTGCCCACAGCTCCCATTGACCCAATGTCCCAGCAAGGCTGGCTGGAATCAGGTTTCTGGGGTTTATTTAACTTCTATAATTGATACACTATTCCTTTAAGCCAAGCCTAGGCAGGTAATGAAACCTCCTGTCTGCTTCAGCTCTGAGGCTTCTATAATTGAGACAATGTTGCAAATATGTTGTTGTCTGGAGCCGGGAGAAACCCAGCAGCCAGCAAACAGTTTTGCTCCTGCTGCAATGGAAGCTGCCTGTTTACTCAGCTCCATGAGTGCCGGCCTCCATCTTGGCTGCGTTAATTTGCATACAACCGCTCTGATTGGCTGGTGGCATGACTTAGGTGTCCCGAAGAAACGGTCAATTTCAATATTATACTTTTATTCGATAAGATGATTTAAAATTGAACACAGCATTCATTCTAATATAGGCAGATGACTATCCTAATTTGACTATCTAATTTCAGAAAGAAAAATCTTAATAATAAACATAGGCATAATTTTATATTACTTTGATTGAAAACAATTTACTATAACAAACAAATTTACAACATTTTCAAGCTGTTCCGCACTTCTTGCTAACGAGACAGACAAAGCTAGTTATGTTATTTAACTAACGGGAACAAAATTACTTTTTCTACATTTGTCACAATATACTTTTTCAAGGAAATTATAAACTGTCATAATTATGATAATGATATGAGGAAGGCAGAATATTTTTAATTTGATATTAAGCAGATATTCCTTAAATAAAATATTGGCAAAGTATTATCTTAATTTAATCTGTGAGTTAATAACATTATTCAGTTTATCATGTAACTCTTTTTTTGTTTTTATTTGTAGGTGCTTTGCTTACGACACATTCACTGTACTTGTACCACTGACTTATAGCAGCCCAGCATTGGACTCAGGTACTGTACTTTTAGATATCAGCATTTACTATCTGTGAAATCATGACAAGTTGCACAATCTTCCTGACACCTCAATCATAAAAGATTGTGTTGGAAGTAAATTCACAATGAATATTATCAGAGTTATTGTCCTTTGGAACCAGCAGTTGACATGCTTTAGGATGCATTATATTTTTTAAGAAAGAATACATCTGAAAGAGTAGGTTTTCTCTGGACAGAAAGAGAAATGAAACTGTGGTGCCAGCTTAACCAAGATTGATATAATCATTTAGAAAGTTTTGGAATGTTAAAGAAATAATTGTGCACTCCCAATTAGTGATGATATGTTATCCCTTTTATATTTTTGTATCAATATGCCAAAATTTTGTTAAGAATTTTTTCACCTATGTTTATGAGGGATACTGTTCTCCCCTGGTGTTAGTGTGAGGATAATGGTGGCTGCCTTGTGGAATATCTAATCCTATAAAAGAATAACATACATATTGACCCTCACTCCATTACACCTAAGCCACGCCCACCAGCCAAGCCATGCCCACCAGCCAATCAGAATGGCTGTATGCAAATTAACCCAGCCAAGATGGTGGCCGGCAGCCACGGAGCTAAAGCAAAGAGGAGGCTTTTGTTGCACCAGTGATGGAGGAAACTGCCTGCCTAGGCCGCTCAAGGCAACAAAGTTTCAATTATAGAAGCCACGGAGCTAAAGCAAACAGGAGGCTTCATTGCCTGCCTAAGCCTCCACTCAAGGCAACAAAGTTTCAATTATAGAAGATAAATAAACCTCAGAAACCAGATTCCAGCCAGCCTCGCTGGGATCTTAGGTCAATGGGAGCAAACAGCCCTCAGCCCCTCACCCAGGCTGGCCAGGCACGCCAGCAGGTGGACATCCCCTGAAGGGTCCCAGACTTCCAGAGGGCATGGGCACAGGCCTAGCTAAGGGACTCCCTTGAGTGCACAAATTTTTGTGCACCAGTTCCCTAGTATTACATTATAATGTACTACTCTTTAATTTTCTGAAATAATATATGAGGAATTATAATTTTTTCCTTCCATGTTTGAAAAATCCTCCAGGAAAGCAATCTGGGACTAAAGTAAGAATGTTTTAAACTACAATTTCAATTTTTTTTTCAGATAGAAAGCTAGTAAGTCATCCACTTTTCCTTGTGTGAGCTTTGACAGTTAATGTCAATAATGGATTTTCTATGTTATCTAATTTACCAAATTTGTTGTTATAAAATGGTGTAGAATATTAACTTATCCCTTTATCACCTCTGTGATTTTACTTAGACATTTTGCAATGTATTCTAGGCATTTATTCTAACTTAGTCTTCATGGTCTTATGAGATTGAAATCATTGCTTTTATTTTTCAGATCTGAAAATTGAAGATTAAAGAGATTATATAACCTATCTAAGTCAAACACTTACTAAGTAAGGGAGGTGAAAATCAAACCAAGATCTTTATAACTTGGACAGCTATGTTGGTTTTTTCTTTTATATCCTCCTTTTTGATAAATATTTATTGCATGAATAAACTTGTACATTAATATAATTTAAGGAACAAAAGGAAGATACTCTAAATTCAAAAACACTTTCTTTGTTTATTAATACCTGAAATTTCAGACGTAGGACATATCTCTTTAGATTAAAATGATGAACAACTTAATGCAGCACCTGGTGTTTATTGAGAGTATATCAATGGACATGGAAGTTATTATTTCATAAGCCAGGAACCACTGGTGCTTAGGAAATATTTAGCAAGAATTGCTTTAAAAAGCATAGAGCACTATGCAACAAGAGGTCTGTTTGCACCGAAGTCCCAATGAAGAAATGATGCCTCTAACACCTTAGCCATCCTCACAGGAAGGGAGAATAAGAATGAAATAAAGTTCTGCAATTAGATATTTCAGACAATAACAAGTGAAGTTGAAGGATAGTACTCTCCTGAATAACATACAGGAAAACACAGTCTATAATAAATTAATTGATAAAGACTGCACATTGATAAGAATAAATTTCATGTTTTCAAATGTGTTGTGTTCCCTAAATAACTCTCTTTTCAGTGAAATATGGAAAAGAAATGAGGGCATACTTCTATAATGCCATATTTCATTAAATACATCATAAACTGAGACCTTCAGAATAAAAGTGTGAGGGATTCAGGGAAGAAAAGAACAGAACCAGCCACCAAAGATATATATATATATTCAAACATTTTATGATTATTTTGTGGAATTTGAGTACAATGAGTCCAATTTCAGAGACTATAAACTCCATAGCTAATACCAACAGCAAGTAGAGTGATCGATGAGGCAGGATTCTCCATAGTTGTTTGACAAACATTGCAATGAAAGTGAAATGAGGAAATTTTAGGGAAGGCGCAGGGAGTGTTAGTTAGCTATAAAGAAATCAAGGATGGTTAGAAAAATAGAAGAGAATTGCTGAACTGAGAGAATAGGAGGTTTTGTTTCATCATGTAGAATTAGAACCTATGAAAGACAAGGGATGTGAAGAGAAGAGAATGCTGTGAGTACCACTATGGAAGTGGAAGTTTCCTATAATGTCAGGTTTAAAGAGTGTCATGTAGATGGATGACTGAAAGTTACTAGAGATGGAAGCCATTTAGATTAAGGACTTAAAAAAGTATCTAATAAAATAAAAGAATAATATGTGAATTGACTCTCACTCCATTACACCCACAAGCCATGCCTACAAGCCAAGCCCACCAATCAATCAGAGGCGAAAATGCAATCTAACTCAACTAAGATGGTGGTGGCCACACAGCTGGAGTTGGACCAGGCAATAGAGGAAGCCAGGGCCCTCTGGGCTCTCAGCTCTACTCAAGGCTACAAAGTTTCAATTATAGATGATAAACAAACCCCAGATACCTGCTGGGCTGGGACCTTGGGTTGCCAGGGGCAACCCAGGCTTCCAGCGGGGGACCAAGGCAGCAAAGTTTCAATTATAGAAGTTGAATAAATCCCAGATACCTGTTTCTAGCCAGGCATGCCAGTAGGGACCCAAACCCTGAAGGGGCTGTGGACAGCCTGAAACTGCCCTCTGCCTCTCACCCAGGCTAGCCAGGTACCCCAGTAGGGACCTGAACCCTGAAGGGGCTGTGGGCAGCCTGAAAAGGCCTTCTGCCCCTCACCCAGACTGGCCAGGCACGCCAGCAGGTGGACCTCCCCTGAGGGGTCCCAGACTGTGAGAGGGCACAGGCCGGGCTGAGGGACGCCCCCGAGTGCACAAAGTTTTGTGCACTGGGCCTCTAGTGATGATATAATCTGCAAACTGAGGCTATTTAACTGGTCTTTAGTCAAAACAACAACATATATTTACATGCTGTATTTAGAAAATAGACATTAGATGAGCATGACAATATACAAACACATGTATATGTATCATGAAATAGATGTGTAGTCAATGCTTCTTAGATAATGACTTTATATAAAGCATCTTAAAGTTTTTTTTCTATACAATAAGAATAGATTTCTGAGGAAATATCCAGTCCTATACCTCGATGTTACATTTTTTTTTTTACTTATAACCATCCATTAAGCTATAAAAATGCTAACAGATAAAAATATTGAGAGCCTTAACCAGTTTGGCTTAGTGGATAGAGTGCTGGCTTGCAGACTCAAGGGTCCCAGGTTCGATTCCAATCAAGGGCATGTACCTTGGTTGCCGGCACATCCCCATTAGGGAGTGTGCAGGAGGCAACTGATCAATGGTTCTTTCTCATCTATGTTTCTAACTCTCTATTCCTCTCCCTTCTTCTCTGTAAAAAATCAATAAAATATATTTTTTTAAAAATATTGAGAGAACAGTTATGTATATTGAAATATCTTTATTTTGAGAGAATATTTTTGCAATATTTTAAAATTTTAGATGATACATATGTATATACATGTGTGTATGCCTGTTTGTGTATATAATTTTTAAGTCTTACTTGGTAAAAGATATTAAAATGTTATCTTATGATTCTTTAAAATAACCTAAAGCATTTAGTACTGGCAGAGCAATGCACTATCCCGGTACTATGTAGATTATCGCCTCTTTTATGAGTTTCTAAGCATCCTTTTAGGTGTATAACAAGATAGCAAAATCCTGTGTCCTAGTTCAATGGTCTGATTGAACCTGAAAATGACGGGCAATTCAGGAGAAACACCAATTCCTTAAATCTTTTTGCAGATACCAGAGATTCTTCTTCAGAAAAATGTTATATTTATAATAGAAAACACTATATTGTTGCCTTGTATTAATCCATGTCAGGTTACCCTATTAGGCTAACAAAGATTTTATGGTCTTTTAGCAGTTTTTCATAATAATCTCAACCTAGGGTTCAAAGTAGGTATGTCTTTTTACCTACTATATGACTTTGGGCACATAGACACACAAAGTGTTATGTTTTTCTTATGAAGGTATTGTATAATCTTTCTTTACAGTGGTTGATTCATTTAGTTGCAGGCTTTAGTTTTTTTAGTATGTTTCTAAGTCTGACATTTAATCAATATTACACAGTTGTAATTTAATCAATGTTACCCTTTACTCAGCTTGAAGTTATTTTCTTTAAATATTGTTCATAACCTCATATAACTTGGTTATTTTCAAACTACACACACTTCTAATATACTATACAACATTGTAGTTTATGTTTGTATGCTTAAAGTTGTCTCCAAGGCTCCTTAAACTTTTCCCTTTTCTTGGATTTCTTTTTTCCTTTTGCTGTTCTGATTGGTTGTTAGATGCATCTTTATTTTCAAAATTGCTAATTTGACTTGGGCTTCTGTTGTATTGTTGATTCCCTATAATTTATTCTTCATTTCAGTTAGGATATCCTTTATTTCTGACTTGTTCTTTTTAAATTATTTCTTTGTCCTTTTTTGTGTTGTGGAAGTTCTCACTAATCTCATTGAGCATCCTTATAACCATTGTTTTGAACTCCATACGTGAGAGTTTGCTTGCCTCCATGTTATTTAGATCTTTTTCTGGAAATTACTCCTGTTCTTTCATTTGGGACTTGTTTCTTTGTCTCTTCATTTTAGCTACTTCCCTATGTTTGTTTCCACGTACTAGGCAGAGTTCCTCCATCTCCTGGGCTTAGACGTCCTTAGGTAGTAGGTGGCTGGCAGGTCCCTGTGGCCCAGCCTCTTCACTCACCTGGCCAGGCGCTCTAGTAAGCCTCTTGTGCAGGCTGTGTGCACTGTCCTGGTGTAGTTGAGCTCTGACTGATGTTGGCACTTCACTGGGAGGGATTTACTCGCCTATTGATAGGCTGCGAGGACCAGCTGTAATTGCAACAGAGGATCCACTATGCAGAGGCAGACTCCACAGTTCACTCAGCCACATTCCTTGTTGGTCTTTCACGGCCCGATGTTATGAGGACTCTCTTCCTGCACTGGAACCCTTAATCCTTCGACTGGATTCCATAGCCAAGGGATTGCCACAGGTGGACGCCGCTAGACCTGTGTCTTTGCTGTTCCTAGTAGCCTTGATGTGGCTTCTTTGTACATATCCTTTTATAGAACTTCTGTTCAGCTAGATTTTAAGTGTTCTAAATGATGGTTTTCTACATTTTAATTGTAATTTTGATGTTGTTTGGAAGCAACCAAGTACCATGTTTACCACTGTGGCCATCTTGATCCCATATACCCAGATTCTCATTTTCTAACTGGTTCTTCAACGTTCTGTGTATCAGTTTTTTGTGTTTTTGTTTTGTTTTTTTGTTTTTATACTCAAAGTTAACTAGTTTAATGGTAAATTATATATTCATTCCATTTGTAAACAATATATCCTAATTACCAGAAGGCCAGGTAAGTGATAGTCACTCAATAAAGATATATGGATAACCAATTAAGGAATAATCAATTAAATACATGAATGAACTGATTCCAGTTATTCTTCATTCTGTAGTTTTGAAAGATATTTTGAAATGTCCTCTTTTAAAATCTTGATCAATTGCTTTGTATCCACAGCATAGACACAATCAAGACTAAAATATCTTGTGCCAAAATTTAACACTTTTATATATTATTTGTGAGAAAAGTATTTCTGCAATTTATATGGATAATTACCTATTTTTCTGTTTACCTCTTTCTCTGACTTTTCTGTTTTTTTTTGCTGTTGTTTGTTTTTTTGTTTTCCACTCTGTCTCTCTTTGATGATTTCTTAGTGACTTGTTATCTTTTATAATTCTTCATGGCATCAGTGGAGAAGAGACTTAAAAGATTTTTATACAGTTCCTCTGTTAAGTATAAAAATATTTCATTTATAGCTTTCAGTACTTCTTATCCATTTCTTTTTGGATAATTTAATCATGAATTATGCATACTAGCACAGCTTGAAATATTCAACTCATGTTCTTTTATTCCAGTTAGGACAACAAGATAAAGAGTGGTTTGAACATAGAAAAAGAAGATCTGTGGATAGCAATATGCCAGTACTATTTAATAGCATTTTTTCATAGTAAGGCCCAGATGAAAAGTCCATTATAAGAAAATTTTATATACTCAATGAATTCATATAAGTCATTCAATTACCTGAAAAAGAAACATGGCTTTATACATATAAATTACAAAAATAAAAAAATTTTTCTCTAAAATCAGAGAAAAATAGCATTATTGCATAAAGTCAATTATCAGTAGACAAAGCCACACTTCAGCACATTTTATAAAACTGGAGAAAATTGATATAGGCTTATTAAGCCACTAACTTATTTTTCCAATAGTAACGGAAGATGTTTACTACCTATAGGAATTACTAATTGGTTGATATTCTATTGAGTTGTATTCATTACAGTTAAAAGTTTCCTACAGCGTATCTTTCTAAGTCTAGAAAGAGTAAAGTTCTTTCATTTACTAAGGAATTCTGAGTTATATCTGAGGGAATTGCATATGCTGAGAACTGTCAGTGGGTTCATGCTATTTCTAGCAAACTATTAGGGAAAACTCAGTGCAATAAAATACTTTAGTGAGCTAACTTGTCCCTCAGACAACCAATCTTTAGTTATTTCTCCTTTGGTAAACCAGTGACCATAGGATTTGTCCTTTTATTCAACTTCTAGGGACAAATTCTTCTTCTTCAATAATAAAAATAACTTTCCCACCTAGCCCACGGTAGAGAAATAAATGGAAGATAATAAAAACAAACAAAATAAGCAACAACAAATCTATGGGATCTTCTTGTATTTATGGCATAATACATAGGATATCAAACTCCATGAAATGTTTAATGCATTTTTTTACCTAAGCCTTTATGGTTTGGAAATTATTTGAATTTGAATTGACTGGCACAATATAAACTCAGTCATCCTATTGAATAAAATTTTTTTCATTTAAAATATTTATTTTAGATATTCTTAAAATATTGTTTTCTTCAAGATAAGGACTTCATTTATGAATGGGTATCTATAATAATATAATCATGGGTATATGTTTAAAACCTCAAAGGAATTATTTTTAATTTCTATTACATATGATATAGTGTATGCTACAAATGTTGAAGTTTCTTAGCTTTATTTTGGTTATTATTTCAGTTCATTTAAAAATCATTCACTTAGCATAATGCTCTCCAGTTCTATCCATGCTATTGCAAATGGCAAGAATTCCTTCTTTTTAAGTGAAATAAGCCAGTTAGAGAAAGATAAATATCATATGATCTCACTCGTTTGTGGAATATGGAGAACAACATAGACTGATGAACAGGGACAGATCCAGAGCCAGAGAAGCAGCGATCCGTCTGTTGATCCCCGGAGGGAGGGTGGAGGTTGGGGGAGAGATCAACCAAAGGACTTGTATGCATACATATAAGCCAATGGACTCAGACAATAGGGGGATGAGAGCATGTTGGGTGGGGGGTGAGGGTTGGTGGTTATTTGGAGATGAGAACACATTTGTAATACCTTGACCAATAAAGAAAAAAAAAGTGGGAATATATATTTTAAAAAAAGAAAGTGAAACAATTAATGGAATGGAAGAAAATTTTTGAAAATTATGTGTCAGATAAGGAACTTATGTCTAGAATACATGAAGAACTCAACACTCAACAATAAAGTACCCATACCACCCAGGAAGTGGTACACTGTTTAAAAAAATAAAAAAATAAAAATCATTCAATTGAAAGTTAACTTTGCATTGAGTATATTAAAATATTTACAAAAAATGTATTTAATTTGTTATCCTCTCTAATATAAATACAAAAAATTGAATTTAGACTTTAAATAATTTATATTTATTCTTATAAATAATATTTATGAACCACTGGTTCTATGCCAGAGTTTATTTTTAGCACCTTAATTTGACTGTTGTACAGATTCTCCAGAGACACAAAATCGGTAAGAAATTAGATAGATAATTAGATAGGTAAGTAGGTAGATAAATAGATAGATAAGATTTATTATAGGAAATTGACTCAATAATGAAGGCAGAGAAGTCCCATGAACTGACATTTATAAGCTGGAGAATGAGGAAAAGCAGTGGTATGATTTAGTCTGGGTCTAAAAGGCATGGGAACCATGGGAGTCAATGATGTCAGTCTGAGTCCAAAAGCCAAATTGGGGGGGGGGGGCTACGTAATATAAATACCACCAACATGAGTTAAAATACTTGAGAACCAGGATTTCTGATGTTTGAGGGCAAGAGGAAATGTATGTCTCAGTTTAAGCAAAAAGAGCAAATTTACCAACTCTGACTTTTTGTCTCTTCAGACTCACAGATTGAATGATGCCCATCTGCATTGGTGAAGACAATCTTCTTTACTGAGTCCACTAATTCCAATGTTCTTTTCTGGAAACACACTCATAGACACAGTCAGAAATATTGATTTACCAGCTATGCAGGCATCTTTTAGCCCATTCAAGTAGACAAAAATTTACCATCACGGATGTCTTATTTTATACTCCTCACAAATCTACCACAGAATCATTATTACTATCCCCATGTTGCAGATATTGAAGCCAAGGTATAATGTGTTAAAAAAATATTTTAAGTCCTAGCTGGTGTTGCTCAGGGGTTAGAGCCTCAGCCTGTGCAGGAAGCCTGGTTAAGGGCATGTACCTGGGATGCAGGTTTGATCCCCGAGCCCGGTCGGGACCCATGCAGGATCAATAAATGGATATGTCTCTCTCAGGTCACTGTCTTCCCTGCCCCTCTTCTCTCTAAAAGTCAATGGAAAAAATATCCTTTGGTGAGGATTAAAAATATATATATTTTATAGCCACATAGACACTAAGTGGTGAAGATATTCTAACCTGTGTATTTGATTCTGCAGTTTGTTCTGTCATACCTACTTTAGTACCTGCCCACCAATCCCTAAGACAACTTAATGGCATCAAATTACTTTTCAAATTACATATTTCTTTATATAAATATTTAAAATGTCCCTATAGCTTCACTATTTCATTTTCTAATGAAATCAGTGTCTCCCACAGTTTTTTATTTACAGGAAAATATGAAGTAACTATATTGTTTTTTGAATGTAGATACTCTCCATGAAAATAGCAGTTGGACATCTTTTTTATATTTTTCAGAATTGTTTGCAGGAGGTATTTCTACATAGCATGGAAAATTATAGTAATTTTTGGCTTTTAGTTAGAATTTCTCTAAAAAAAAAGTTATGTTATCAGTAATGTATTACTCTTACCAAAGAAAAAATTTTAAAATAGTTTCACTTATTGCTGCTTTTTACTAAATGTTTATGATCTCCAAAATTTATTGATTGAAGACCAAATCTTTAATGTGATGGTATTTGGAGGTGGAGGTCTTTTTTATCTATTTATTCATTTATTTCAGAGAGAAAGGGAAAGGGAAAATGAGAAAGAAGCATCAGTAATGAGAGAGAATCTTGATAGGCTGCCTCCTCCACACCTACTGGGGATCCAGCCCACAACAAGGGCATGTGCCCTGACTGGGAATTGAACCTTGATCTTCTGGTTCATAGGTCAACATTAAACTCCTGAACCACACTGTCTGGGCTGGAAGTGGGGGTCTTTTGAGGTAATTAAATTTAGGTGAAATTATGAGAATAGAACTTATAAGAAAAAGAGAGAAGAAAGTGTTTTTTCTCTGTAAGTACCTTTATGCTGTGCTTCTCAGCCTCCAGAAGTCTGGAAGATGTTTGTTATTTAAGCTGCCCAGTTTAATGATATTTTGTTACAACAGCTTGAGCTGAAGCAAGGGCCAAAGTGCTATAAGTTTCTAGTTATAAAAGAATTTTGAATGATTTTCAGTGGATACAGTACATGATAGAATAAAAACTGAAGTTTTGCAGAGATTTTCAACTAACCAGAATCTCTATACCTAACAGAGAATGAAAAGTTGTAGTAGCAGAATCTTGTACATTGTCAAAGGAATACTGAAAGCAGAAGGCCAGTAAACACAAATAAGCCACTAATTCTGTAGTTATTAACATCTTTGTGATAGAAAGTAAGATAGAAGGAAATATTATTTATAGAAAAATTACAACTGAATTAAATAATATGGGAGGAAGCCATAGAAAAGAACAAAATCTTACAATTTATAACAACATGAATGGACCTAGAGGGTATTATGGAAAGTGAAATAATTTCGAGTAAGACAGATTTCATTTCACTTACTAGTATATGTGGAATCTAAAGAACAATATAAACAAACAAAACAGAAACAAGCTCATAGATACAGAAAATAGATTGATGGTTCTCAGAGCAGAGAACTCTTGAGGGGCTGGGTGAAGAGCTTGAAAAGTATAGATGTGAAGTTATAAAATAGTCATGGGGATATAAAGTACAGCATAGGGAATATAGTCAATAATCCTATATAATAAAGAGGTAATATGCAAGTCAACTGTCACGCCCTTGCACAAGATGGCCACCCCAAGTGGGCACAAGATGGCTACCGTAAGACAGCCAGTAGGGGAGGGCAGTTGTGGGTGACCAGGCTGGCAAGTGAGGGCAGTTAGGGCTAACTGGGCCATCAGGGAAGGGCAGTTGGTGGGGAACAGGCCTGTAGGGGAAGGCAGTTAGGGGTGACCAGCTGGCAAGAAAGGGAGCACTTGGGAGCCAGCAGTCTCAGATTGTGAGAGGGATCTCAGATTGGAGAGGGTGCAGGCTAGGATAAGGGAAAACACCTCCCCTTCAGTGCACAAATTTTGTGCACCAGGGCTCTGGTATTATAATAATATGTATGGTGCCAGATGGGTACTTGAAATATGGAGGGGATGGATCACTTTGTAAAGTATGTGATTATCTAGCCACTATGGTGTATACTTGAAACTAATACAAAATAATATTGAATGTAAAATTGTAAATAAAAATAAAATTTTTAAAAGAAGAGAAGTTGCCTGGTTGGTGTGACTCAGTAGTAGAAGGTAATCCCTTGAACCAAGGGGTAATTGATTTGATTCCTGGTCAGGACACCCCCCCAGGTTGAGGGCATTCTTCCCAGTAGAGGGAGCATGCCAGAGGCAGCTGATCAATGATTCTCATCAGTGATGTTTCTATCTCTCTCCCGCTCCCCCTTCCTCTCTGAAATCAGTAAAAATAATAATAATTTTTTGAAGAAAAATAAAATTGATATTATAGTACAAATAAGGGAGAAAAACAAAAAAGAATAATATAGAAGGGAGAATACAATCAGGACTTCGAAACTTAACATTATATAAAATCTATAAATACTACAATAATGTGAAGACAAAGCTAAATGCTTCATATTTAAGTAAACTTTTGCAAAACTCTGTCATCTACTTCAAAAAGAATGTTTTATTATTTTTTATAATGTAGATAATGGGTAAATCTTCAATTGTGCATACCTTCCATTCTCAAGATATATGCTTTATTGTATTTTTTCTACTAAAACTCACCTCACCAGGGGATTCCTTTTGACAAATAAAAAGCAAACTTTAACCTGAAGGGAAAATGCTTTGACCCACAATAAAAAGTTAAACCCTGCTGAGTGTTTCCCCAGGCTTCCAGAGGTAAAGCTCTGCCACCTTAATAAGAAACCAAAAACAGTTTTGAACAGCTAAACAGAAATAGTTTTTCTTTCCACCACATTAAAATGTATAAAGAAACACAGGATAGGCATTGCTTTTGGCCTTTATTTTATTGTTTATAATATAACAAAATTTTCAAATACACTTAAAATTAAAGGCATCATTTGAATCAAATTTATGCAGGGGGTGATATTTGTTTGATTCCCTGAAATGTCAAAACCCTGATTCTTGTTTATTTATTTCAGAAATTATTGAGAAATAATTGCATAATTAATCAAAAAGGTATATTTCAATACTTTAAAAATATTTGTCCTTTATATTGTGCATAAACTGTTAAATAGTGCAAATTAGCTTGATAATTATAAAAATATCTGATTCGCCATAGTTGTTTTTGCTCAGTGCTTAGAACATTGCCCAAACACTGAAGGGTCCCGGGTTCTATTCTGGTCAAGGGCACACACTTTGGTTGCAGCTGGATCCCTAGTCCTAGTGGGGGCGCATGTGGGAAGCGACCAATCGATGTGATCTCTCACATAGATGTTTCTCGCTCTCTGTCTCTCCTCCCTCCCTTCCATTCTTTCTAAAAATCAATGGGAAAAAATATACTCGGGTGAGGATTAACAAAATAAAATATCTGACTCTTATCCATGATAGTTAATTTCTTTTTTGCAAAAATTGAAATAAATTTTTAAGAATATTTAACACTGTATTATATTTTTCCTGATTAAAAATTTAAAATTTGTTGGAAAGAATTTAAAAATACATATTTAATATTTACATATTTAGAGATCCACAACTAATGTGGTTGATATGAATCTGGTCCTAGATGCATGTATACATGTTATATATGTAACAAAATTGAAATCTTATTTTGTAAATAATAAATTCACTTGCTTTACTCATATGCTACTATATTTCAAATATTTATCCCTATCTCATTAAAGTAAAAATTATATTTCAGTGCTATATAATATTCATTTGTATTGCTATATCATAATTGATTAAAGCATATTTCCTCTCTGGTTATTCCATTTTAAAAAATTCTGTCTGAGATTCAGAGGCAGAACAGCATCAAACAATCTGTCAAACTAAAGCAACAAGAATGGAGGGGGGATGGAGGGGTAATAGATCAACTGAAGGACTATTATGCATGCATTTAAGCATAACCAAAGGACACAGACCACTGGGGGGAAGGGGAGGCTGGGGGAAGGGCAGGGGAAAAAAGAGATATTTGTACTAATCTTTGTAATACTTTATGTAATTAAATAAAAAAATTAAAAAAATAAAAAATTCTGTCTGTACTGTCTTTGATTATATCTAAACTTTCATAAAAAAAATGGTTCATAAAATTACAAAAACCTGATCTCGTTTTATCAACTTTTAATGCTTTAAATATATTTAACAAAGATTTTAAGAGCCAAAACAATATTTTCCCCAAAAAATGTATAAGGATTATTTACAAACTATAAAAAAATTATTATCTAGCCCTAACCATTTTGGCTCAGTGAATAGAGTGTTGGCCTGTGGACTGAAGGATCTTGGGTTCAATTCTGGTCAAGGGCATGTACCTTGGTTGCAGGCTTGATCCCCAGCATGGGGAGCACAGGAAGCAGCTGATGGATGTTTCTCTCTCATTGATGGTTATAACTCTCTATTCCTCTCCCTTTCTCTCTATAAAAATCAATAAAATATATTTAAAATGATTTTATAAAAACACATTACAATTAGGAAACAAATTTTATTTTTGTTCAATTTTGAGTATTTTCCATAACTTCCAAGGTTAAATATTTAAAATTATTTATTAATTACATCTATTTTTTCTTATGTAAATTATCTGCATTTGTTCTCTATTTTTCTGTTGCAATATTTCTTTTATTTCTTTGCAGAACATGAAGGCCTAGTTTTAAATTTTACAAATATTTTCTAGTTGTGCCATTTTTTTAGATGAATAAGGTTTAGTGTGGGCTAATTAGCAATTATTAAACATCATATAATGAAATCTACCAATATTATATGTCATTAATTTTTCAATGTTTTCTGATAAAAATTAGTCTGCATTGAAATGTTAAGAATTCTGAAATTTTCAAGTGTCATTTATTAATCTTGGATTGGTGTTCTGCAGCAATTGTGTTTTGATGTGTTTTGTATGTTGTTATTGCTTATGATGTTTTCTTTTGGTGAAACAATAGTGTTTCATACTTCCAGAAGTGCATCACTATTACTAGGTTATTAAAAGATTTTAGTTTTCTGTTTCAATGAATGTAAGTATGTGTGTATAAAATACATTTTATTTTCAAAATTGAGCTATCAGCTTTTAAAGTGTGTCTACATTTTTGGGACACCCTGAATACTTATATTTAAACTAGAGGCCCGGTGAATGAAATTCATGCATGGGGGCGATTCCCCTCAGCCCAGTCTGCACCCTCTCCAATCAGATAACCTTTAGGGGATGTCTGACTGCTGGTTTAGGCCCAATCCCAGTGCCTAAATCAGCAGTAGGACACCCCTGTCATAATCTTGGACCACTGGCTCCTAACCACTCACCAGCCTGCTGGCCTGATTGCCCCTAACTGCCCCCTCAATGGCCTGATCACCCATAACTACCACCCCTGCCAACCTGGTTGCCCGTAACTCCCTCCCTCCCCCCCGCTGGCCTGGTCTCCTCTCACTGCCCCACCTGCCAGGCTGGTCGCCCCAGACTTCCCCTCCACTGCTGGCGTGGTCATCCCTCACTGATCCTCCTGCCGGTCTGGTTGCTACACGCAGTCTGCTGTTCCATGGACTGATTGTTTCAGTCATCATAGTCACTTCCTATATCTAATAAAAGAGTAATATGCAAAGTAGGAGTTACTCCATCACAAAGATAACTGCCCCCATAGCTACAAGATGACTTCCCCAATAGCCAAAAGATGGCGGTGCCCAGTCTGGCTCAGCCCCGCCACTGAAGTGGTCAGGCCTGTTAGCCAGGCAGGTGGCAGGGGAGGTGGGGGGGCCTGAGGGGCTGAACAGGTGATCAGATGGGCTGGGGGTCTCCTGCTCAGGCTAGAGGCCTTTGCCAGAGGCCTCAGAAATGGGCAAGAGCAGAGCCGGTGATCGGAAGGAGCAGGGGTAGAGTCGGTGATCAGAGGGGTATGAGGGTGCCTTACCCAGACATTAGGCCTGGGCCAGAGGCCTCAGGCCTGGGCTGGGGCAAGGGTGGAGATTGCAGGGGCCTGGGCTCTGCAGAGCCAGCAATCGGAGGGGCAGGGGCGGAGCCTGTGATCACAGGAGTCTGGGCACTGGTGGAGCCAGCAAAGCAGGGGCCTGGGGGTCTCCTTCCCAGGCCTGCAGCATTGGCCAGAGGCTCAAGGGTGGAGCTGGCTATCTCAGGGCCTGGACAGGGGCAGAGCCAGTGATCAGAGGGGCAGGGGTGGAGCCTGTGATCACAGGGGTCTGGTCTGAGGCGGAGCCGGGAATGGAGGGGTCTGGGGGTCCTCTGCCCAGGCCTGTAGCCTTGGCCAGAGGCTGTAGTGGGAAAGGGTGGAGCCTATGATCAGAGGGGCCTGGAGGTCTCCTGCCCAGGCCTGCAACCTTGGCCAGAGGTTGCTAGTGGGGCAAGGGCAGAGCTGGTGATGGCAGGGGACAGGATCAGAGCCTGTGATCACAGAGGCCTGGGCTTTGTGAAGCTGGGGATCGGAGGGGCTTGAGAGTCTTCTGCCCAGGCCTGTATACTCAGCCTGCTCCATACATGCCTGAGTAGGGATGGAGCCGGTGATTGGAGCAAACTATAGAGGAAACACCTTTCTTACTGCTCATTGGCTAAGCTCCCTGTATGCCACTGGTAATATTCTTAGTAACTTGGGTAATAAGAATCCCTGAAGGCGTTCTAGGGTTTTTACACCTCACTCTTGGAGAAAAAAGTGTAGGTCCACTGCTGGAGGGCTAAGAAATGTCATATCCTGCCCTAGCTGGTTTGGCTCAGTGCATAATGACTCAGCTTGCTGACTGTAGGGTCTGGGTTCAACTCTGACCAAGGGCATGTATCTAGGTTGCAGGCTCCTCCCTGGCTAGGGCCCAGGACAGGGCATATACAGGAAGCAACCAATCAAAGTGTTCCTCTCACTTGATGTTTCTCTCTGTTTTTCCCTTCTCTTCCACATTCTCTAAAAATCAATGGAAATATATCCTCAGGTGAGGAGAAAGAAGGAAACAAAGAAAGAAAGAAGAAAGAAAGAGAAAGAAAGAAAGAAAGAAAGAAAGAAAGAAAGAAAGAAAGAAAGAAAGAAAGAAAGAAAGAAAGGTTATATCCTATGAAAAACACATCTTGAAAATGCCTAAAGAGAGTTATCATTTCTTCATGGTGAAGGGACTAGATTTGTGTTGATGAAAACACCTTGGTGGCTGTGGTGACTGGTAGTGGCTGCAGCAACAGGGTGATGGGACTGGTGGTTTCCCCTGATTAACTTGGTCACCTCCCACAAAGGGAGACCAGACTGTGGCTTAGGCCCAGGGGGGATCAGGGAGTGGGCATAAGCTGTCAGTAGGACACCCCCTGAGGGCTCCTAATTGTGAGAGGGGGCAGGCTGGGCTGAGGAACCTCCCTCCCCCCAGTGCAGGAATTTCGTGCACTGGGCCCCTAGCATATCATAAGTGAAACAAAAATTAAAATAACAATAAGGTGCCTATTAGAATGCCAAAATATAGAATACTGCCAGCACCAACTTAAATGCCTATTACTAAGTGGAAGAAGCCAATATGAAAAGGCTCCATGTGCATGATTTCAGTTATATGACTTTGTGGAGAAAGCAAAACTGTAACCATGATTTTACATTTCAGCATTAATAGTTAAGCAATGAAAGTTATGTATTCAGCATTTTCTCAAGTCTACATTTTCTTAAAGGGCGAAAATAAATTTCTGTTGAAGTCTCATAGTAGTTACAGGCATGGGAGAGAGGGGTAATTAGGTACAGCATAAAGGATTTTAGGACAATGAAATTATCCTATATGGTAATATAATGGTAGATACATGTTATTATACATGGGTTTAAATCCATAGAATGTACAACACAGAGAATTACCTGCAATGTAAACTATGGACTTTGATGATAATGTGTCAATGTAAGTCCATGGATTGTAGCATAAATGCCCCTCTGGTGGGAATGTTGATAATGAGGATGTATTCATCTGTGGAGCAGGTAATATATGGGAAATCTTCATATTCTGCTCATAATATTTCTGTGGGATAAAAAGTTCTATAAGAAAGGGAGGAAAGGAGGGAGTGAGAGAGGAAAAGAGGAAGAAATAAAGAAAAAAGAAAGTGAAAGGAAAGAAAAGTGGTCATATTTTACTAAATGTTTTTCAATGTTCGTTGAGAAAACTACCTCTCTTTATCAGGTTTATGAAACCTCTTAATAAAATTTCTTCTTCTATGAAAGTGTAAGTACATTTGTCTTATTTATATACTATCAGAGAACAAATTTACTGCAGAATATAGTGTTGCAAAACAATACACATGGATTATATGGTTCCAGATTTTTCATGGAGCACACCAGGGATCATATATCCTTGTTCCTCAATGTCTAGGTCATCAGATAAAAGCTTCACAGATTGACAATTACTCAATAGTTTGAGGATGTTTCCTTGAGACATAGTCTGGGCTTTCCTAAAAAGTGGTTACTGAGTTCCTGGGATTAGCACCCCAAGATAGAGATACTCTAGTGGATGCCCAGTGGATCATATTGTAGTTGATAAACCAGTCCCTTTGGCTACATTCTCTATATTAGAACCAAGTCACTATTTCCAGCACATATTGAGGAGAGAGGACTGAGACTCTATATTTTAGAGGAATTTCAAATTCTTTACATACATCTTTTTAAACTTCCACAGCCATCACTTCATACAATGTAGTATCCTTTGTGATTACTGCATCTTCACAACTGTTTGTTCCAGGAGATACTTGACCAGGATATCTGACAAACAATATATAAATTTACTTTTTGCTTTAGGAAAAGCTTGTAAACCAGTTTATTTGAGCTTTGATCTTCCTACAGAAACTAGGGGATAGGGGCCTTATCTATGTTATGATATTTGAAAAGGTTGCTTCCTAGGCCCTTGACATAGATAGTAAGAGTTGTACCACATGAAAAACATAAAAACACTTTTGAAAATATTTGCACCTCAAAGGGGCAGAAAGGAGATTTACAATTAAATTTTTTCTATTTTTCCCTTTATTGATTAAGATATTACAAATGTGTCCTTATCCCCCCAATGTCCCCTCATCCCCCCACTCCTGCCCTCACCCTCACCCCCTGTGGTCCACATCCATCACTTATGCTTATATGCATGCATCCAAGTCCTTTGGTTAAAAAAGATGCCAATGCCTCAGATTAAGGGAGGAACCTGTCTGAAGTTTAGCTAAGCAAAGGGGAACTTTTAAGTCCTCTTGGTCGAGACTCTAGTTCACATTTCTGTGTTTTCTGAACAACTGTTTTTGACAGAGTGCTTTTCTAATTTGAGCCTGTTAATAATTTATAGAATGCTTCTGAGTGGTGGTGGGTATAACTTCTGGCAATTCCTACATGCCTTGCCTGTGGACAGAGCAGGCTCTTTCAGCCAGAAAATCCCAGGGCAAAGTTCAGAGATTTTGTCAATTGGATTTAACAAAAAATGGCTAGAACCATAAAGGCCAAGTATGAGTGTGGCACCAACAGAATCTGTCCAGAGGTGTCATTGTCGAGAATACTATTCAGAGCTTTAAAAGAACTAAATCACTTTTTTAAAAGTCTATGTAATTATTGGAAAAATTATTCTCAAAGAAGTAATTATTTCTGCCTTATCCTGCAAGTCCTCAGAAAAATTCTTCCATGGCAAAAAGAAGTCATAATGTTATGGCTCATTAAAATGCACTTTAATGTATAATAACGCTTTGTCAATAAATAACTGATGATTATTATTGTTTTCACTCCAGATTGCTTATTGAATTGGAAAAGTTTATTGTTTTGGTAAAATAAGGCAGCATATACGCAGTAATTCAGTGGTGTGCATAATGAGTGCATTTATATAATGAGTCTTGGGCAGAAATTTCTATATCTGGAAATGTAGTAGAATCTCAAGTGCAATTAAATTCTCTAGAAGTTTTTTCACTATAGCTTCCTTATACTGTAAACAAGCTACAGAGCCATGAGTCTATAGCCATGGATGTTCTGGTCACAAAGATACTAAAAGAAAATAAATCTCACTCATATTTGTTTAGATAAAATAATAATCAGTCTTCACCTCAGGGGTATTTTAGCACACTTTTCAAACTTTCCGTTTCCTACTGAGTATTAGCTAGTAACCTTTGATTTGATAGTTGTTTGGATGGCAAACTATTGCATTAAATGATGCCCTAAAGCTATCTATTAGCAAAGTTAAAATTCAGTATTTCTGTTGGTAAATTATGCTAGCTTTAGTTAATTAGAGACTTGAAGTTATTTTTTTAAGGCTGAGATCTATTGATCTTTGCTCTAACATTATTAATTGTAGGGTTGGAATTAAAATTTTTATCTTATGAAGGATATCGAATTCTAGTATTCAGAAGTGGAGAAAAAGGGATTCATAAGATAAAGTTTAATTAAATAAGGTATTAGAAGTTCCAAGAATATATTGTTCTGTTATCCATAGGCAGCTCTTTGCATCCCCACTAGTTGCCGCTGGAAGTGGATTTCTTGTAATGTCACAAGAAGAATTTTCTGAGACTTGCACATGAGAATGAGTGGCATTTGTTTGCATGGAGTTAAGTCCCTGAGTTTCCAAGGTACCATTTCCTTTGTCTCCCATTGGGAGAAGTCCAGCTGTGCCTTTAGCAGGGCTAGGATTACAGCTGCTGCCCAGAGTTTCTGTTCCATGTTCCCATAGCCCAATCCAGCATCAGCCTAGCTTAGCTTAGTTTGTGTTCTCAGCTATAGACCATCAGTCTATTGCATGTGGGGTCCCTACGGCCTAATGACAATGAAGGGAACATAGGTGGGAGCAAGAGAGACACAAAAACCAAGAGCCTGAACTTCTTTGTCTTGGGATTACCCTCCCTATGTCACCCTGACTTTATTGCATATGTACCTAACTCTCTTTGTCTAGTTCCTTTCCCCAGGGATTTTCAGAGAATGGACTGATGGTTCCCTGAAATTACAGCTTCCTGTGATGTGGCCCAAAATGGTCATGCTTATAATGCCCAGTCATTCTTCTCTTCCTTTCCTATTATTAACAATTAGCTCATTACATCGGTATCAATTCTAGCTATAGCACACAGAAATTTGCTGGTTTTATATGTTACCCTTATCCACCTTAAATGGTAGTCAAAGCTTTATTTTGTTTAAAAAGTACTTGTTTACATGAGAGGGAGCTTGTGCACCTGGGTGAAGGCATTAAAAAGTATAAATTGGCAGTTACAAAATAATTATGGAGATGTGAAGTACATCATAGGGAAAGCAGTGAATAATCCAATCTAATAAAAGAGTAATATGCAAATTGACCCTCACTTTGTTACACCTAAGCCATGCCCACCAGCCAAGCCACATCCACCAGCCAATCAGAGTGGCTGTATGCAAATTAATGCAGCCAAGATGGTGGCCAGCAGCCACAAAGCTAGAGCAAACAGGAGGCTTCAGTTGCACCAGCAATGAAGGAAACTGCCTGCCTATGCTGGCTCAGCTGCTGCTCAAGGCAACAATGTTTCAATTATAGAAGCCACAGAGCTGAAGCAAACAGGAGGCTTCATTGCCTGCCTAGGCCTCCGCTCAAGGGAACAAAGTTTCAATTATAGAAGATAAATAAACCCCAGAAACCTGATTCCAGTCAGCCTCGCTGGGACATTGGGTCAATAGGAGCTGTGGACAGCCTGAAAATGGTCCTCAGCCCCTCACCCGGGCTGGCCAAACCTCCATGGTGTGAGGGTCCTCACTGGGGGGCTTGGCCAGCCTGCAAACAACCATCAGCCCTTCACCCAGGCTGTCCAGGCATGCCAGCAGGTGGATATCCCCCAAGGGTTCCCAGACTGCAAGAGGGAACAGGCTTCTAGTATTGTAAGAACTATGCATGGTGCCAAGTGCATACTAGACTTATTTGTGTGGTCACCTAGTAAATTGTATAAATGTCTCATCACTATGTTGTACACCTGAAACTATTAGTAATCTAGTATTAAATGTCAACTATTATTGAAAAATAAAATAAATTTTAAAAAGAACCTGTTTAAGTTGAATAGTGCAAAACTATCAGATATTAAAGGCATAAAATCACATCTTCATTAGACAATGTGCAGATATTATGAATAAACTGAAGAGTTTACAATGTTTATGGTGTTCTTGTGAAATATAAATTCAGTTCCTTAGTAATAAAATGAATAGAGAATACTTTAAATACATTACATTTCTGTGTCCTTAAACATAAATGAATTTGGAAATAAACATTGTTGAGCTCTTTTAGGAGAAAAACAAAAAGAAAAAAAACAAAACTTTAGGCATGTAGCTACCTACAAAAAAAAAACACAAAAAACAAACAAACAAACAAAAAACTCACAAATAGACACTTAAATGCAAGGAAAATTAATAGTGGGACTAAGGTCAATGAGAGATATAAGAAAGATATATAACATATTTTTAATTACAAGTGTTAATTACAGTATTTTCTTCTATTATTGGACTTATTAGAGAAATTATATTTATTACTTTAAAAATGAATCAGTATCTTGTACAATTTGTTATAATCTAAATTTCATCCCTGGTATGTGTGACTCAGTTGGTTGAGCATCGCTCAGTCCACTAAAAAGTTGGTGGATCGATTCCCAGTCAGTGCACTTGCCCAGGTTGTGGGCTCCATCCCCCTATAGAAGGCAGGCAGAAGGCAGCTGACTGATGTTTTGCTCTTACATCACATCAATGCTTCTGTCTCTCTCTCTCTTCTTTTCTCTCTAAAAATCCATAAGCCTAGTGCTGTGGCTCAGTGGATGGGCATCAACTTATGAACCAGAAGGTCACTGTTTGATTCCTGGTCACGGCACATTCCTCAGATTACAGGCTCGATTCAACTGGGGGACATGCAGAAGGCAGCCCATCAATGATTCTCTCTTATCATTGATTTCCTCTCCCTTCTTGACTGAAATCAATAATATATATAATTTTGTAGTGTATTAATACTAGAATATATCAATTTATATTTGCAACATTTCACTAAGAAAAATAATTCATTATAATGCCATAAGTATTATGTATGTTAACAAAATAATCTGTCTAAAAATAAATAAATATAAATGAATAGGCAAAAATATTTAACTCACATCCCCTTTAGCTTTTTCAAGATTTTAGTCATAGTTTAATTTGCATCTTATACATTTATATTACTGGATATGCCATTTTTTGATACTTGGGTGAATACTCAAGCTCTTGGTGTATTAATTTTCTTACCTATAGAATAGATATAATAAGGCTATGTACCTCACATTTAAGAAACACTTAGAATAACACCTGCCATAGAGTTAATCTTATATAGATGCTTGTCAAATAAAATGCATAAAACAGTAGTGCCTCTGAAGACAACTAAATCCCATTATATTCTCTATTATAAAAAAGTCTAAGTATAGAAAGAATAGTAGTAATTAAGACATTCTGTGCTATGTAAAAACATGTTTTCAGCTTTTCAGATTTTTTTGTGTGGCTTTTAAGTTTTGCCTATATTTTCTAATAATGACTTAAAAGTAGATGGATCATTTTAGATAATCATACTTCATTTATCATTAGTACATCAATTGCCAGTAAGATGACAATCAGATGGTACAGTACAAAGAATGTGAAATATGCTTCAAAAAAAACATATATGTGTAAAAATTTTTGCCAAGCACTTGTATAATCCCATTTACTTTACCACATGCTCAACATAAGATGTTGGATGTTGGCATCCTATCTAATAAAAGAGTAATATGCAAATTAGGCATCACTCCATCACAAAGATGGTCACCTCCATAGCCACAAGATGGTGGCGCCTAGTAGGCATGTGGCTGGGGAGGCAGGGGGCTCCGAGGGGCAGAACAAGAAATAGAGGGGGTTGGGAGTCCCCTGCCCAGTCCAGAGGTCTTTGCCAGAGGCCTCAGGCCTGTGCAGGGCCAAAGCTGGATATTGCAGGGGCCTGGGGTCTGCAGAGCCAGTGATAGGAGGGGCAGGGGTGGAGCCTGTGATCGCAGGGGTCTGGGCACTGGTGTAGCTGGCAAAGCATGGGTCTGAGGGTCCCTTGTCCAGTCCTGCAGCCTTGGCCAGAGGCTGCCAGTGGGGCAAGGGCAGAGCTGGCGATGGCAGGCGGCAGGATCAGAGCAACTGATCGCAGAGGCCTAGGCTCTGTGAAGCTGTCGATCAGAGGGGCTTGAGGGTCTTCTGCCCAGGTGTGCAGACTCAGACAGAGACTGCAGGCCTGGGCAGGGGCAAAGCCAGCGATTGCGGGGGTCTGGGGGTACCTGCCCAGGCCTGTATCTTTGGCCAGAGGTTACAGGCCTGGGCAGGGGTGAAGCTGGGATTGGAGGGGCAGGGGTGGAGCCAGTGATCAGAGTGAATTACAGATGAAACACCTTTTCTTAACGCTCATTGGCTAAGCTCCCTGTATGCCACTGGTAATATTCTTAGTAACTTGGGTAATAAGAATCCAAAAAGGCAATCTAGGGTTTTCCACCATACTCCTGGAGAAAAAAATGAAGGTCGACTGCTGGAGGGCTAAGAAATGTCATATCCTGCCCTAGCAGGTTTAGCTCAGTGCATAATGCCTCAGCCTGCTGACTGCAGGGTCTGGGTTAAATTTTGACCAAGGGCATGTACCTAGGTTGCAGGCTCCTCCCTGGCCAGGACCAAGGACAGGGCATATGCAGGAGGCAACCAATCAAAGTGTTCCTCTCACTTGATGTTTCTCTCTGTTTTTCCCTTGTCTTCCACATTTTCTAAAAATCAATGGAAACATATCCTCAGATGAGTGTAAAAAAGAAAGTAAGAAAGAAATGTCATATCTTATGAAAGACACATCTTGAAAATGCCTAATGGAAGTTGTCATTTTTTCATGGTGAAGGGACTGGAGTCCGTGTTGATGAAAACACCTTGGTGGCTGTGGTGACTGGCAGTGGCTGCAGCAGCGGGGTGATGGGGCTGGTGCCTTCCCCTGATTAGCCTGGTCACCTCCCACAAAGGGAGGCCAGACTGTGGCTTAGGCCCGCTCCCCAAGGGAAGCATGGAGCAGGGCTAAGCCATCAGTAGGACATCCCTTGAGGGTTCCCAATATGTGAGAGAGGACAGGCTGGGCTGAGGAACCTCACCTTCCAGTGCACAAATTTTGTGCACCTGGCCCCTAGTGTATAATAATAAAAGCATAATATGCTAATTAGGCTGAAAGTCCTTCCAGATGACCTTCTGAACTAAGCCGGAGCTGTGAGGGAAGCCCAGGTCTCAAATACCTGTCAGAAGCTGGAGGGAAGCTCGGGTCCTGGGTGCTTGCCGGTGGCCAGGGGGAAGCCTGGGTTTCAGGTGCCAGAGGGAAGCCAGTGCAGGCAACCAGGGGAAGGAAGGCCTATTCTTGCACAAATTTAGTGCACTGGGCCTCTAATCTTAACTAATAGAAGCGTAACTAATAAAAGCGTAATATTGAAATTAACCATTTCTTCGGGACGAGGTAAGCCACGCCCACCAGCCAATCAGAGTGGCTGTATGCAAATTAGCCCGGCCATCTGTTGCCTTCCTGCAGGCCACACGGGAGGGATGGGTGGGTGGGAGGAGGGAGCTGCCCACCGCCCTGCACCTCCGCCGCCTGTGAGTGACCTCTCGCAATCGATTTCAGGCGGCAGGGCAGCCAGGGCCTGGGGGAGCAAGCCATCCCAGGCCCCCAGGCTTCCCTACGGCCTGAAAATAGATTTGTGATCGCAGGGGCACAGGCACACAGGGAGCCATAGCCTCCATAAGTGCCCGTGCCCCCTTCAATGGATTCCAGGTGACTGGGCAGCCTCGGGTGCAGAGAATCTGAGCCAGCTCCGCCCCTGAGGCTGAGGCCTGGAAATCGGTGCAATTAGGGCACACAGCACACACGGAGGGCACACCTCCATGTGTGCTGTGTGCCCCAATGGATTCCAGTGTCCCAAACTGTGAGAGAGCACAGGCCGGGATTAAGTACCCCCCACCCCCGCCGAGTGCACAAATTTTTGTGCACCTGGTCCCTAGTAGAAGATAAAAGGAATAGGCTTTAATATGAGAATAAAAATTATCATTATTGTCATATATTTTCTTGACTGATACAATTACTATCCTTTCATTTTATGTAGTACTTTAAGGTGTATTTGTTGCCAGATCATATAATCCATGAATTTGGATAATAAAATACAGAAAATTTGAGGTTGGTAGTTAGATTTCTCTGGTCTGTCAAGTCTATGTCTTAAATAGGAGTCTTTCATGAGTAATAGAGCCATTTTAGTATAACATTGAAACCATAATAAGTATTTAACAGGAAATAAAATGTAGAAAATAGACCTCTATAAAAAACATAACTAGACAATCTTACTTTATTCCATAAAACTAGGAACTTTATTCTTCATTTATGAACTTATAACACAGCATACTTTCCAGTATAGGTTAAATTTATCTTCAAAATAGCTCTCTATCTTATGCAAATGAATATTTAAGTGAGGAAAAAGGTTTTAAAAGCTATGTATACCTGAAATATAAACTGCCTCATACTTCATGTAGGTACTTTAACAATTGCAGGTTTTGAGTTGTAAATATATTAAAAACTTACAATTTTATAATACATATTCTTACACATTAATATAAACATATTTAAAAGAATGATGATAAAAATCTGTACAAATCAAATGAATAGTAAAACATAATTTATAAATTAAAATAGTACCAATATCACCCAATAAATTCAATAAAAATAAAAACAAAATAATAAAAATTATTAAAAATATTAAAGCCAATTAAAAATGTGCCCAGTTTAGTTTTCTATTCCAAAAAATTTTTGAAGAAAAAAAAAAAAGAAACTTTCAGTACCCCTCAATATTTTACTGTAAGAGGATATTAATTTTAATTTCAAAATAAAATATAGCCTATTGAAACAGAAATTTTTAGGGGTGAAAAAGTCAGGTTTTAGGAAATTTGGAAATTAAGGGGACCCTGGAGGAAGCACAAGGCTTCATAGCAGCAGAAGGTATCTAATCTAATAAAAGAGTAATATGCAAATTGACCCTCACTCTGTTACACCCACAAGCTACGCCCACCAACCAATCAGAAGCAAATATGCAAATTAACTAAGCTGGCAGCAGCCACAGAGCTGGAGTTGCCCAGGGCAATGGAGAAAGCCAGGAC
>PVJC01017524.1:0-32424 GCA_004026665.1 Murina feae | reverse complement strand
CGCTGAGAGAAACCCGTTTTGGATTTCCCCCTGATGCCAGTCTCTGGGTGTCTGTGGGACCTCCGAAACTCGTCTGGAACTGGAGTTCAGAGCCGCTGGGAGCTTGTGGCTCTCTCCGTTTTGGAAAAGAACCACGACCTCCGGTACCAGCCCTTCCCCGAGCCCGTGCGCGCGCCTCCGTACCTCTGTACTTTGCTTCTGCCACTCCTCTGAGTCTCAGACTCTTCTCAGGTTGTAGGATTTTCACTCAGCCAGCCGTCCTGTGGGTGCGAGTGGTGTCCGTGTGTTCTTTTTGTGGTTTTTCTGAAATAGTTGTTCACAGCTGCATATACGGTGTCTACCCTATGCCGCCATCTTGTTTCTCCCCAACCCAGGAAAATCTTCTCAAAAGTTGGGGGTTGTCTTATATGCCCAGTTGTCTTATACGCCAGAAAATAATGGTATACATTACGAAGGAAGTAAATAGGATTATATATTACTAGGGGCCCAGTACTCGGGGTCCCTCAGCCCGGCCTGTGCCCTCTCGCAGTCTGGGACCCCTCAGGGGATGTACACCTGCTGGCATGCCTGGCCAGCCTGGGTGAGGGGCTGATGACTGTTTGCAGGCTGGCCAAGCCCCCCAGTGGGGACCCTTACCCCATGGGGGTGTGGCCAGCCTGGATGAGGGGCTGAGGGCTGTTTTCAGGCTGCCCACAGCTCCCATTGACCTAAGGTCCCAGCAAGGCTGGCTGGAATCAGGTTTCTGGGGTTTGTTTATCTTCTATAATTAAAACTGTTGACTTGAGCAGAGGCCTAGGCAGGCAATGAAGCCTCCTATATTTGCTTCAGCTCTGTGGCTTCTATAATTGAAACATTGTTGCCTTGAGCAGTGGCCCAGTTGACCTAGGCAGGCAGTTTCCTCCATTGCTGGTGCAATGGAAGCCTCCTGTTTGCTCTAGCTCCATGTCTGCTGGCCGCCATCTTGGCTGGGTTAATTTGTATATGGCTGCTCTGATTGGCTGGTGGGCATGGCTTAGGTATAACAGAGTGAGGGTCAATTTGCATATTACTCTTTTATTAGATTAGATGAAGGGAATAAATGAGTGTGGTTATATAATATGAAGGATAGAATGGTCAGGGAATGGTCAGGAAAGATATATAATTCCCTGACATAAAAGCTGGCGGATGAAAATGAGAGGGAAAAAACAACATAAAGAGCCTGTGGAAAGCTTTCCAGATAGAAGCAAAAGTGATGCCAAGGCCTTGAGTTGGGAAAGAGCTTGGCATGATCTTGGAATAACCAGAAGACCAATGTGACTGGGACAGAGTGAACAAGGGGAAGGTGGCATGCAGATGAGGTTGGAAGAATGGGCAGGAGCAGACCAGACAGAGCCTTGTAAGCCACAGTAAGTGTGAGAGGAAGACCCTGAGTGCTCTAAGGAAAAGTATGACACACATTTAAGAAGAAATAGGTAGCCTGAATAACCCTATAACGACTAAAGAAATTGAATTTACAGTGAAAAATCTTCCTGTAAAGAAAATTCCATGCCTAGAATATCTGCTGGGTTCTACCTAACATTAAGGATGAAAGGATTTATCTGCATATAGTGATATTCAAGGTCAACTAGTTTAGTCTGATCCAGGGTTGGGAATCCCTTAATGCAGAGGGCCACCTTCAGTTGCAGATTTCCACTGCTTGGGTGGGGCAGAGCTCATCCTCCTCAACACTTGAGTTATTCAAGGGTCAATGAACAATGGGATACTTGGAAATTGGCATTACAAAAGCAATGCCATTAACAATAGCGTCAGTATATGAAACTCTTAGGGATAGATTTGACAAAAGCTCTGTAAGAGTTGTACATTGAAAACTATAAGAATACTAAGAGCATGAAGGAAGACCTAAATAAATGGAGAAAGGTGATATTTTCAATATGGCAACTCTCCCCAAATTGATACATAGATTCAAAATAATTCCAATCAAAATCTCAATAGGCTTTTTTTTTTTTTAGAAATCAATCAGCTTATTCTAAAATATATATGAAAATACAAAGGACCTTGAATAGCAAAACAATTTTTAAAAGAATTATACAGTTGGAAGCCTTTCCCAGCTTGATTTCAGGACTTACTATAAAGCTACAATAATCAAGACAGTATGGTATTGATGTAAATATAAGCACATAGATCAATGAAACAAAAGACAGTCCAAACATAAAGCTACATGTGTATTGCCCATTTGTTTTTTCTTTCTTTAAATATATTTTTATTGATTTCAGAGTGAAAGGGAGGGGAGAGAGAGAGGTAGAAACATCAATGATGAGAGAGAATCACTGATCAGCTGCCTCCTGCATGCCCCCTACTGGAAATTGAGCCCACAACCTGGGCATGTGCCCTGACCAGGAATCGAACTCTGACCTCCTGCTTCATAGGTCAATGCTCAACCACTGAGCCACACCAGCTGGGCTTGCCATTGTGTTTTGAGGAAGGTGCGAAGGCATCCCTCTTGAAAAGATAAGCTTTTCAACATATGGCACTGGAGCTACTAGATATCTGTGAGAAGAAAAAAAATGAGCAACTGCCTTTATCTCACATTATACACAAAAATTAATTCAAAATGGAAAACATAAAAGAACATCTTTATATTTTTGGGTTGGGCAAAGAGTTCTTAGATATGACACAAAAAGTGCTAACTATAAAAGAAAATGTTGATAAACTAGACTTCATTAAATGTAAAACCTTTATTCTCTAAAATATCATTAGGAAAATGAAAAGACAATTACTGGTGGGAAGGAATATTTGCAAAACATATATCAAACAAAGGAGTATCTAAAATATATATTTTTAAAACCTATTTATGTATGTAGAATATATAAAGAACAAATAATTTGTATTGAGGATATATTTTTAAAGTATATGCAGCTCAATAAGAAGACAAAAAAACATTAAAAAATGAGCAAAAAGTTTGAACAGCTATTTCTCCAAAGGAGATATGCAAATAAGCACATGAAAAAAATGCTTCTTAGTTATTAGAGAAATGGACAGTAAACACAATGAGATATCACTATATACCCATTAGAAAAGTTAAAATTAAAAGACTGACCATACTAAGTGTGGGCAAGCATGTGAACAAATAGAACCCTTCTGCACTACTGTTGGGAATGTTAAGTAATATAAACACTTTGGATAACAGTTTGGCTATTTCTCAAAAAGTTAAAACACACTTCCCATATGACCCACTTATTCCTCTGCTAGGTATTTACCCAAGAGAAATGACAGCATAAGTCCACACAAACACCTATACAAGAAGACTTACAGTATATAAGTCTTTACATATCCTATATAATAAAAGGGTAATATGCAAATTACCTCTAACAGCAGAATGACTGGGAATGACTGGTCACTATGACAACACTGACCACCAGGGGGCAGATGCTCAATGCAGTAGCTGCCCCTGGTGGTCAGTGCATTCCCACAGGGGAAGCTCTGCTCAGCCACAAGCCAGGCTGATGGCTGCCAGTACAGTGGTGGTGGTGGGAGCCTCTCCTGCCTCCTCAGCATCACTAAGGATGTCCGACTGCAGCTTAGGCCTGCTCCCCGCTGGCAAGTGGACATCCCTGGAGAGATCCCAGGCAGCCAGAGGGATGTCTGACTGCCAGCTTAGGCCCAATCCCCTAGGGAGCGGGCATAAACCAGCAGGTGGACATCCCCTGAGGGTTCCCAGACTGCGAGAGGGCACAGGCTGGGCTGAGGGACTACCCCCCCCCTCCCCGAGTGCACAAATTTTTGTGCACCGGGCCTCTAGTAATAGCTATAAAATGGAAACATCATCAGGTGAATGCTTAAACAAATTGTGGTACATCTGTACAATGGAGTACTACTCAGCAATACAATTAAATTAATTATTGATAGAGTGAATAACATGGATGAATCTCAAAATTATTAAGCCACATAAAGAGTACATACTATATTCCCCATTTATATAAAGTTCTGGAAATGCAAACTAGAATATAGTGACAGAAAGCAGATCAATGATTGCCTGGGGATGAGAGGTTGAGAGGGAGGATTGGATTTCTCAGGAGCATGAGAAAATGGTTTGGGGTGATAGGTTTGTTCCTTATTTTTATTGAACTAATGATTTCATGGATATCTACGTATGTCAAAACTTATTCATTCATACACTTTAGTGTGTCAACTATACCTCAATGAAGTTGTTCAAAAAACTGAAACCTGATATAATTTTTAAAACTCTGGATGCCGTGAGAAGGGACTGTGGTGGGTAAGAGCAGACGCTGGGAGTCAGTCATCTGGATGAGAGAGACTGTGGCTGTGGTGACAGTGGAAATGAAGTGGCGAGATTTAAGAAATATTTTGAGACCTACACAACAAAACTCACTAGCAGTTGTACATAGACATGAGGGAAATGGAGAAATCTAGGATGGCTATCACATTTCCAACTTGAGCTCAGAGTGGCTGGGAGTGCCTGGCCAGGAAGATTTGTGAATGATGTGGGTGTGGAACAAAGGCTTCTTTCCATCTATATGTGATGATGGTTAGGCTCTATGGTAAGAGTCTGGAGGGAGACAAAATTTGGAAGGTATCCTATATAATAATCCTATATAATAAAGAAGCAATATGCAAATTGACCATCATACCCTCGCACAAGATGGCCACCCCCATGTGGTCAAAGATGGCCACTCCCAAAGATGGCCACCAAAAGATGGCCTGCAGGGAAGGGCAGTTGGGGGAGGGGACCAGGCCTGCAGGGGAGGGCAGTTGGGGGCAGTTGGGCTGGCAGGGGAGTGGTTAGGGAGTGATCAGGCTGGCAGGCAGAAGTGGTTAAGGGCAATCAGGCAGGCAGGCAGGCAGGCGAGCAGTTGGGAGCCAGCAGTCCTGGATTGTGAGAGGGATGTCCGACTGCCGGTTTAGGCCCGATCCCACAGGGATTCCCCTGAGGGGTCCCAGATTAGAGAGGGTGTAGGCTGGGTTGAGGGACACCCCTCCCAGTGCACAAATTTCATGCACCGGGCCTCTAGTTAACAAATAAGTAGCATTTAAAAAATATTTTTATTGATTTCAGAGAAGAAGGGAGAGGGAGAGAGAGAAACATCAGTGATGAGAGAAAATCATTGATTGGCTGCCTCTTGCACGCTCCCTATTGGGAATCAAACCTGCAACCTGGGCATGTGCCCCAACTGGAATCGAACCCAAGACCCTTCAGTCTGCAGGCCGATGCTCTATCCACTGAGCAACCCAGCTAGGGCAATAAATAACATTTTAAGGTAAACAAATGGGTGAGATCACATAGGGAGAGAGAACAAACAAAGAACAGGTCTGAGAACTGAGCTTGGAGTATTCCATCACTTAGAGGTCCCCAGTAAAGCTCATCAGAAAGGAACAACTGAGTAAGTGCCCAACTGTATTCATTTCCTATGGCTGCTGTAACAAATTACCACAAATTGGGGGTCTTAAAACAGGCAGAAATGTATTCTCTCACAGTCTGGAGGCCAGAAGTTCCAAATCAGATCACTGGGCTGAAATCAAGATGTCAGTAGAGTTGCACTCTAGGGGATAATCTGTTCCTTGACTTCCAGCTTCTGGCAACGGTTGGCATTCCTTGGCTTGTAGCCACATCACTTTTATCTCCTTCTCCATGGTCACATTACTTTTCCCTTTTCTGTCCATGTTGAATCTCCCTCTGCCTCACACTTATTTTTTATAATATATTTTTATTAATTTCAGAGAGGAAGTGAGAGGGAGAAGAGATAGAAACATCAATGATGAGAGAGAATCATTAATTGGCTGCCTCCTGCACGCTCCTACTTGGGGATTGAGCCCGCAACCCGGGCATATACTCTTGACTGGAATTGAACCCCTTCAGTTTGCAAGCTGACACTCTACCCACTGAGCCAAATCAGCTAGGGTAGCCTCACCCTTACAAGGACATTTGTCATAACCCAGATAATACAGAATGATCTCCTCATCTTGAGATCCTTAACTTAATTACATTCATAAAGACCTACTCCCCCCCCACACACACACATACACACAAATAAGTTCACATTCACAAGTTTTGGGGATTAGAATGTAGACATATATTTTGGGGAGGGGGCACAATTCAACCCACTACACTGACTGATAGATTAAAGGATGACTAATTGAGTAATGCAAGATGGCAGGACTTCTTGTGCCTGCGAAGAGGAACGGAGAAGGTCAGATATAAATTGCAGGAGCCTATTTGATTCCAGTTAAGGACACATGCCCGTCTTGTAGGCTTGATCTCCAGTAGGGGGCCTGTAGGAGACAGCTGATCAATGATTCTCATCGTTGATATTTCTATCTCTCCCTCTCTCTTCCTCTCTGAAATCAATAAAAATATGTTTAATAAATAGATAAATGTCAGGAGCCTAGTGTCGAGGTAAAGGACATAGGCTGTTGCTGGCTTGAGCATGTGTGTGGGAGAGTCTCCTGCAGAGGGAAGTACTGCAGACAGGACTCCCCAGCCCTCCCAGTCCTGACTCAGCACCTGGCAGGGGCCGTCTACACAGCAGCCAAAGTGATCTTTGGAATGCAGATCTGTTCATATCTCTTCAGTGAGTGGCCCTTAAACAGCTTCCAACAGCTCTTAAGCCAAAGATGGATATCCTCCCCTGGCCTACAAAGTCTGGGGACGGCCTTGGCCCCTCTGTGCAGCCTTGTCTCACACTTGCTAGGTGCCTCCAGGTACACTTGCTGCCTCTCAGGCTGCTTCCTCCTGCCTAGGGCCATGGTCTGTTGTTCCCTCTACCTGGAAGGCTCTCTTATTCAACCCGCTTTGAAGAGTTAGCATCCACTAATGCTTTAGCTCTCAACCCAGATGTCTTTTTTTGAGAGAGTTCATCCTCGGGTCCCTGGTCAGGTCATAAAAATGTATAATTTAATTTCTCATGGCTCCCCTTCCTTATCTTTTACAGCACTATCAAAGTTTACAATTGGGTACATATTTGTAATTGTGTTTGTTTTTTTAAATTAAATCTTTATTGTTCAGATTATTACAGTGGTTCCTCTTTTTTCCCCCCCATAACTCCCCTCCACCTGGTTCCCACCCCACCCTCTTCCCTTACACCGCCCCCACCACCACTGTCCTCATCCATAGGTGTACGATATTTGTCCAGTCTCTTCCCCACCCCCACATCCCTTCCCCCCACCACCAGAGAATTGTCAGTCCACTCCCTTTCTATGCCATGATTCTATTATATTCACCAGTTTATTCTGTTCATCAGATTTTTTATTCACTTGATTTTTAGGTTCACTTGTTGATAGATATGTATTTGTTGTCACTTTGTTGTTCATATATTTTTTAAAAAATATATTCTATTGATTTTTTACAGAGAGGAAGGGAGAGGGACAGAGAGTTAGAAACATCAATGAGAGAGAAACATTGATCAGCTGCCTCCTGCACACTTCCCACTGGGGATGTGCCTGCAACCAAGGTACACGTCCTTGACCGGAATAGAACCTGGGACCCTTGAGTCTGCAGGCCAACACTCTATCCACTGGGCCAAACCGGTTAGGGCTGTTCACAATTTTTATATTTACCTTTTTCTTCTTCTTCTTCCTCTTCTTAAAGGATATCTTTCAGCATTTCATATAATACTGGTTTGGTGGTGATGAACTCCTTTAGCTTTTTCTTATCTGTGAAGCTCTTTATCTGACCTTCAATTCTGAATGATAACTTTGCTGGGTAAAGTAATCTTGGTTGTAGGTTCTTTCTATTCATCACTTTGAATATTTCTTGCCACTCCTTTCTGGCCTGCATAGTTTCTGTTGAGAAATCAACTGACAGTTGTATGGGTACTCCCTTGTAGGTAACTAACTGTTTTTTCTTTTGCTGCTTTTAAGATTCTCTCTTTGTCTTTTGCCCTTGGCATTTTAATTATGATGTGTCTTGGTGTGGTCCTCTTTGGATTCCTTTTTTGGGGGGTTCTCTGTGCTTCCTGGACTTGTAAGTCTATTTCTTTCACCAGGTAGGGGAAGTTTTCTGTCATTATTTCTTCAAATAGGTTTTCAATATCTTGCTCTCTCCTTCTTGCACTCCTATAATTCTGATGTTGGTATGCTTAAAGTTGTCCCAGAGACTCCTTACACTAACTTCATATTTTTGGATTCTTGTTTCTTTTTGTTTTTCCAGTTGGGTGCTTTTTGCTTCTTTGTATTTCAAATCTTTGACTTGATTCTTGTGTTCCTCTAGTCTGCTGTTGGATCTCTGTATAATAGTCTTTATTTCAGTCAGTGTATGGTTAATTTCTAGTTGGTCCTTTTTCATATCATTGAGGATCTCGTTAGATTTATTGAGGGTCTCACTAAATTTATCGGTGGTTTCTAGAAAATTCTTGAAAAACCTTAAAACTGTAGTTTTGAACTCTATATCCAGTCATTGCTTTCCTCCATTTCTGTCATTTCTGACCTGTCTCTTTGTCTCTGCATTTTGGCTGCTTCCCTGTGTTGATAGGGTGGCTTTCTGTCCTAGGTGTCCTATAGGGCCCAGTGGCTCAGCTTCCCCAATTACCTGAGGTGGAAACTCTTGGTGTACCCCTTTGGGGACTTTATACACAGTCTTGTTGTAGTTAAGTCTTGATGGTTGTTGGTATCACTGGGAGGAATTGACCTCCAGGCCACTTGGCTGTGAGAATCAGCTGTGTCTATGGTGGGAGAACTTCTGTGCTGGAGACACCCTTATGGGGCAAGACTTGCTTCAGTGGGGCTTTGGCGCTTACTGAGTCTTCTCCCTGAGTGTGTCCCTTATGGATCTGAGGAGTTGTAGTCTGGATGGTCCCACTCTGACCACTGGGTTCACTGGCTTTTGGGTCTCTAAGGAGGTGCTAATTTATCTTCTGCCTGAGGCTACCCAGCAGGAGCTATGGAAAGATCTGCAGATTCCTCTTCTCTGTTTGTGGTTTGGAGGTGCTCAGATGAAGCCCACCTGTGAAGCAATGCAGGCTTCTGTGGGGCCTTGGGCCTTCTTTTGGATGTTCTGGGTCTGTCTGACCCAGCTGCAGTTTGTTGGGTAATTGTAGATTGCAAAGGGCCAGGCCTTTCATATGCAAAAGCCTCTTCGGCCAGCTTGGGTGGGGCGGGGTCTCAGGGAATCAACAGGATTGAGCAAATAGCTATGGCTGATCCTGAGCCCAGCCCTAAGAAGCCCCAGGTCTCAGTGTCCCGCAGTAATCGGTAATCGCTGCAAGCACTGCTGAGAGAAAGCCGCTCTGGAGTTCCTCCCAATGCCAAATAGTCCAGTTTCTCCCCTTATGAGTCTGGATCCCCAGAAACTCGCCTGGAACTGGAGTTCAGAGCCGTCGGGAGCCTCCCTCCCGATTGAAAAAGACAACTGCGTCCTCAGTTGCCAGCCCTTGCTGCGCATGTGCCTCCATACCTCTGCACTTTACTTCTGCACCTCCTCTGAGTCTCAGTGTGTTTTCCTCTTCCCTTGTAGTTGTAGGATTTCCACTTAGCCAGCCTTCCTGTGGTTCTGGGTGGTGTCCGTTTTTTCTTTTCGTTGTATTTTTAACTGGTTGTGCAAGGCAGCAATTTCAGGTGTTTACCTATGCCACCATCTTGGCTTCTCTGTAATTGTGTTTTGATGGTGTTTATTTCCACCATTAGACCATAAGTACCATAAGGGTAGGGTTTGTATGATTCACCACTCTGTCCCAAGTGCCTTGTTCAGTGCTTGGCACTCAGAAAGAGTATGTGGTGGCTTTATAGCTTGTCTATAAAAACATATCCTTCCATCATGAGAATTTAATTGATCTCCCTTTAAATATGGGCTGGCCTAATGACTTGCATGAAGTTAACAGGATGTGGCAGAAATGATGCTGTCTAAGTCATAACAGGTAGTTTGGCTTCCTCCTGGCTTGCTCTCCTTTGGGATGCTCCCTTTCAGAACCCAGATGCCACACTGTGCGGATGCCCAGGCAACATAGGGAGGCCACATGTAGGTGTTTCAGCCAAAACCCCCACTGGAAACCTAGCCTACAGCCAGCATCGACTGCCAGACATGCACTGAGGAAGGCTTTGAGAGGCTTCCAGCCTCAGCTGCCTTCTGACTGCAACCATATGAGAGACCCTGAGCAAGAATTACCTAGCTGAGCCCAGTTACTCCTACAACTGTGAGAGACAAAAATAAATTTGTCATTATTATATAAGCCACTCAGCTTTGGTATTATATGTTATGTAACAGTAGATAGCTAGAACAGAGCCCAATAAATACTTATTGAATGAATAAATGTGGAGAGCTCTGGTTGAAGGAATATTGCCTGTGCTTTAGCTCTGTGCAAGTTTTAGTCGACAATTCTGTTTCTCTTTCCCCGAGGGGTCCTGAAGATCCTGAAAACTTCAGTTCAAAAACTCAAAGGTCTGTACTCCTCATACCCACTCAAGGGATGAGAGGTGTGTGGAACAAGGTGAGGCCATCAAAAGTTAAATCTGGCAAGAATCTCAGAAAACATTCATGCCACTGGGGGTTCTTAAACTCCCACATGGTTTCAAGGTAGCAAAAACATACAGTTTCCTCTGTGCATTTGTGTGTTTTCTTGGAGAGAGGATCTCCAGGATTTAATTTTTTTAAATTTGTATTTGTTCCCCTCGCCGGTTTGGCTCAGTGGATAGAGCGTCAGCCTGCAGACCAAAGAGTCCCTGGTTCGATTCCGGTCAGGGTCACATACCTCGGTTGCAGGCCTCTCCCTGGCCCAGTCCTGGTCAGGGCTTGTGCAGGAGGCAACCAATCGATGCATTTCTCTCCCATCGATATTTCTCTCTGTCTTTCCCTCTCCCACTCTCTCTAAAAAATCAATGGAAAAATATCCTCGGATGAGTATTAAAAATAATAATAAAGTATCTCATTAAAAAAATAAAATAATAAAAATTTTATTTGTTGACTTTAGAGAGAGGAAGGAAAAGAAACATTGATTTGTTGTTTCACCCATGCATTCATTGCGTGACTTCTGCATGTGCCACAACCCCAGTGCATTGGGTTGAGGCTCCAGCCAATTGAGCCATCTGGCCAAGTCCTCCAGAATCTAATTTTTATCAAATTCTTAAAAGATACGTGTCCCCAAAGTGGTAAGAACTACTGATTTAGTCCAACTCTCTCAATTTCTATGTTAAGAAACTGAGAACATCTTGTTTTCTGGTAATAAGGTGACTAGTTACCCTAAATAAGCTTCCTTCTGAAAACAGTTCTGGATAAAAGAAATCTTTCAAAAAATACACTGATGAGCTGGCAAGAAAGTGAGGAATGTTCAGGCCAAACCACTGAAGAATCCAGAGAGATAAGCTGAGCAATGAAATTGACTTTTGCCTTGAGTACATTTTTATTTTATTTATTTATTTACTAAAAAACATATAACATGAGATGTACCCTCAACGAATTGTTAACTGTGCAGTACAATATTGTTAACTACAAGCACAGTGTTGTATAGAAGATATCTAGAATTTTATCTTGCACATCTGAAACTTTATTATTATTTTTTAACCCAGTAAACTTGAACTTGAAAATTTATGGTCCTGTGAAGGTGGGATTATTTGAGAGAAACCAGTGGTCTGCTAATAATTGGCTCCCCAACAAAGCAGAGCACCCTGTTTTTAGTGTTTTCCAATTTCCATGATGTAAATACTCCACCATGGCTGATTTTAAGGTATTAATTTTATTAGGAATTGGCATGCAAAATTCCTGGATATTTGGTTCTTCTGAGCTGGTAAGAGCCAGTTCTAGCACTCTACTGAGAGAAACTAAGGGCCCCTCTAAGGTGGAAAGGCTAATAAATCCTTCCCCACGTAAGATTGGGACTTCAGTGAATGAATGAACTAGATATAAGCACTACTACCTCCCAACAGACTAAAAAGAAAAATGTTTGCCTTAATTTCCCTATTCTCAAAAGAAAAGAAAATAAGACATTATAAGAAGCCTTACATGTGGATCTGAAGCCCCAATTCATATTACATAGGTGGTCTAAAATATTTAAGTCAAGCATTAATTTAAAGAGTGCCCAAGTCTGGTAATGCTGGAAGTATCTGGCAACTCAAATACAAACCCTCCTGGAAAAACTCACCTTTACCCAAAACCTCAAGAATCCCCACAGAAGTTATGAAGAAATGAGTAGGTCCTAGTTGAAAATCACAAAACATTCCGGGAAACAACACACTATGGAAACAAAATCAGCATGGACTCTCAATGTTGAAATTATCAGATGAATAATATAAAGTAACTATTTAAAATGCTTACAGCCCAGCCTGCATAGTTCAGTGGTTGAGCGTTGACCTATGAATCAGGAAGTCTCAGTTTGATTCTTGGTCAGGGCACTTGCAGGAGTTGTGGGTTTGATCCCCAATGTGGGACGTGCAGGAGGCAGCCAATCAATGATTCTCTCTCATCATTAATGTCTCTATCTCCCTCTCCCTTCTCTTAAATCAATAAAAATATGTTTATCCTATATAATAAAAGTGTGTATGCAAATTGTCCCTTGACTAGGAGTTCATCCGAGAGTTTGACTGAGGGGTGGGGCTGGCCAAGGAAAGGGAGGGAGGCCCTGACTGGCAGCCAGCATCCGCTAGGGACTTTAGCAGTCCACAAATTTTGTGCACTGAGCCTCTAGTAAATAAAATAAAATCCTTACAAAAGAGAAGCTTGAAATTTTGAGCAGGGAACAAGAGACTCTGAAGAAGAATCAAGTTGTATTTGAACAAGAAAGAAGTAGCATGTCCCTCTTGAAATTCAAAGTAATCATAACTAAATATTCAAATTCAATTTTTGTATTTGATAGAACAGACACAATGACTATATCAGACACAATAAAATTAGAACTGGAAGATAGAACTGAAGAAGTTCCCTAAAATATAAAGATAAATAAAATATGGAAAATAAGAGAGTAATTAAAAGACATGGAGGGCAAAGTGAGAAGGTCCAAGATATATATATATCGATATATATATATATATATATATATATATATATATATATATATATATATATCGAGAAGGTCGAGAAGGAAAGAGATCATGGGACAGAAGTAATATTTGAGTTGGTGGTTGAGACTCATCCAGAAATCCATCAATCCATACATTCAAGAATTTTAATAAATTCCCCCAAAATAAGTTTAAAAATCTACAAGTAGATATATCATAGTGAAAATGCAGGTTACCAAGGACAGAGAAAGTATTAAGGACAGGCCCTGGTTGGTGGTTAGAGCATTGGCCCGCACACCAAATGGTTGCAGGTTCAATTCCCAGCCAAGGGCATGTACCTGGGTTGTACATGGGGCACATGTGGGAGGCACTCAATGTGTCTCTCTCACATTAATGTTTCTCTCTCTCCCTCCCCCCCTTCTCTCCCCTTCCCTTCCTCCCTCCCAATCTCTAAAAGTCAATGGAAAAAATATCCTCGGGTGAGGATTAACTAAAAAAATTAAAAGTATTAAGGACAGATGATTTTCAAAGTATTGACAATTACACTGAAATAGCTGATACACTGAAATAGCAGATTTCTTAATAGCTGAAAGTCAGTTGGAACTATATCTTCAATGTGCCAAGAGAAAATGACTATCAACCAATAATTCTAAAACCAGTGAAAAGCTATTTTAAGAATAAGAAAAAATAATGACATGAGCAAAAACTATTTGCCACCAGTAGGCAGAAAAAAAGTGACCCTAGATGGAAGAAATGAAAGACAAGAAGGAATGTAAAGCAAAGAAAGTGTACATATATGAGTAAATTGAAACAAGTATTGTATAATCAATAATAATGTCTTGTAGGCTTTAAAAACACAAGTTAAAATTCAAATACAAAAAGGAAACAATATATAAACTAGGAGAGGGGAGATTAGAATTAGCTCTAAGGTCCTTGTTTTTTTGTTTGTATTTTTAAAAATATATTTTATTGATTGTTTACAGAGAGGAAGGGGGAGAAATAGAGAGTTAGAAACATTGATCAGCTGCCTCCTGCACACTTCCTACTGGGGATGTGCCAGCAACCAAGGTACATGCCCTTGACCGGAATCGAACCTGGGACCTTTCAGTCCGCAGGCCGACGCTCTATCCACCAAGCCAAACCGGTTAGGCCTATATCAGTATTTTAATCAATGTACATGAACTAAATACTTCAGTTGAAAGGATTGGTGGCCATACTAACCAATGCATTGACCTCCATTTTTTCAGGGAGACGTTAATGGCTCTACTCCCCCCTCTGTGGGGTGAGTTTCAAAGCTCCTCGGGTGATCCAAAAGTGCAGCATTTGAACCTCACAAGGATCTTGAAAGACAGGCACTGCCATTACCCCACTGTGCAGGCAGGGACGTTGGCGTGCAGAGAGGTAAAGCCACTTGGCCAAGGTCAGAGGATGAGCGGAAGGGGTGGGACTGGAGTACGAGATGGCACGAGCAGGCGGCCCCCTGCTTGCGTGGGTCCAGGCTTCCCATGGCCAGCCAGGGAGCTAGTCTCTTCCAACTGTGAAGACATTTCAGTCACCCCTCCCCACAAAGCACCGGGCTGGGCTCTTCCAAACCCAGGCGGTGGGTCACCCCCACTCGCCCAGCTCCTGGTTCCTTCACTGGAAACGTGTGACCTTTGGTGAGGGGGAGGATGCATATTTGAGGTGAAATGTTGTATAACAGCCAGGAATGGAAAATATTAAAAACCCATGGGCGCCAGCAAGGTTCGCGCCAGGGCCAGAAAGTTCAGAAGAGAAGAGGAAGGCTCGCTGTGGTGGCCTTCCCATCCCCCAGGCTTCAGGATTAGCCAGCGGCCCACGCCCTGTATCCTAGGCTGCCTCCATCTTCAGGGTCAGAGCAAACCCCCCTGGGTCAGAGGAAAGTCGTGGGGCGGTGACTCCAAAGAGAAAGCCCCACGGGTGTATCAGGGTTAGTTTATCCTCATCAAAGGTGGGCATAGGGCTTGGGGCCATCAAAGAAGGAGTGTCTCACTGGGAGAACACAAGGAAGGCTAGGTCAGCCCAGTCCACACACAGGTTCTGAATGGTCCGGGTGCTGGGATGCTGAGAGAGTGACACATGGTCCCTGTCCTCTAGGGGTTTCACTGTAGTGACAGAGCAGGTGGGAAAACAGACAGTATCCGTGGAATAAATGCTCTTTTGAAGGAATGCACAGGACACAAGGCTTGTAGGAGACAGAAGATGGTCTGTTAGTCAGTCCAGGGCTACAAGGAAGGGTTCCTGGAGGTGGTGGTACCCGGCTGAAGCTTGCTACAAATACGTATTGTGAGAATGTGCACACAGCCGGTGTGTGGGCACATGCCCTTAGGAATGTATCTCTGTGTGTTTGGAAAAAGAGACAGAGAGACATAGGCAAAGGGACTCCTTCTCCTCATGGGGGCCCTGCCGTCACTCCCTTTCCTACTGCTCCTCACAAACACACTAAGGTGCAGACACACCTGTAATCGCAAACAAATACACATGAGCACATGCACATGTACACGGTAAGAGAGAGCTGTTTCTGAACGAGAGAGGGTTCAGTAAGAACTCGGGGTAGAAGATAAGGTCCCATGTCATTATAAGAAACAGGGTTGCAGAAGCTGGGAAAACTGCTGAAAATGGACAAGCGTCTGGAGGGAGGTGGAAGGAGCGGTGGCAGAGGAAGGAGCTTTAGAGCCCATCTCATCCTCGCATTTCACTGTGGAAGAAACGGAGGTCCGGAGCGGGCAAGTGAAATGCCTAACGTCACACTGCACTTGAGGATCAGGGCTGAGTGTGGGCATAATACATGACAACACACCCAATCAGGCTGGCACGCTCCACGCGGCTGCTCGCACGGTGCACAGAATGAGGCCCGCAGATGTGCCACTTGCAGGCGCTGTCCCCCTGGGTTGCCGTCATGTACACTTCAGGCTGTTTCAATCCCTCATTAAGCTGGAGCAGCTGGGCCGTGCCTGCCCACTCACTGGCCCCTCCACTCCAGCATTCATGAATCATGTGGCCCCTGGTGGGAAGTCCAGCATCTGGGAACCTGGGGTCATGCTGTCTGTGGGTCTGCTCTGAGCATTCCCTGGAGACTCACAGCAGCAGAGGAGCAGCTTCACCACAGAACTGACTCAGAGCTGCCCGGATGTCAGGGCTGGGCCTGCATCCTCAAGGGAGGATGTCTCAGTGTCTCAGGGAAGAGCCAGAAGCTTTACCAAACCCAGAAGTGGGACTGCAATCCCCTGGCTTCATCTCAGTGAGATGCCAGGAGTCTCCTGGGGTGCAGAGGGGAGCCTACACGTGAAGCAGAAGACCTGGGCTCCACCCTGGCTCTGCCCCTCCCTCCATGAATGGCCTTAGAAAAGCTTATTTCCCATCTGTGAGATCTATGAATTTATGATGTTGAGCCAGGTACACAGCTCCCGCCCTTCAGGAGCTCAAGTGAGGGAAGATAGAGCTCTTCAACTCAGGCAGGAACCAACTGGGAAATGGTGAGGCTTGGGCTGGGCAGTTCAGAGGGAGGAGATAAATGCAGGCTACAGTGCTCAGGGTGTGTGTGTGTGTGCGTGTTCAGGTATGAGGATAAACCCTCATATTATGCTGGGAACCCTCATGGTACCATCACACCCCAGATGCGCTTCTAGCTGTAAGTGCCCCCCACAGCTCCCTAGCTGGGAAAGCAGTACCATCATAGTATTTGGTCAAGAGTGGCTACTGATTGGCTCAAGCTGAGCGTCTGATTTTAATCAGTCCATCTAGGCTGGCTGGTGACTGGTGAAGGGCTTCACAGGAAAAGCTCCACCCAATAGGGATAGGGGTGGGAACTAGCTGAGCCAATCAGGATGATTCCTGCTAGGATAGCTCTCTCAGGAGCAAGAGGCAAGGGGAGCTACCAGGTAGAGTGAAGTAGGCATACCACAGGAGAAATACCAGCTGCCTGTGAGAGAGGGGCCTGTCCAAGAGTCGCCCAGCCCAGCTCCTGACTTAGTTATCTTTATAAAAATCCTTGTTGTTTTTTTTCTCAGAATTGCCTGAGTTATCATTTTTGTCCCTTGACCTGCATAACCAGTTCAGGAGCCCCCTTATCTCCCTGGCATCCTGGAAAGCCACCAACTCTCTCCACCATCCTGTAGGACAGCCACTATGAGAAGATGAAAAGATCAGAGGACTGGAAATTAGGAGACCCAATCTGGGTTTGAGCCCGAACCAGATTCCAAAGCTTCCCCCAAAGCCAGATCTTGGCAGAAGTCTCCTGCACCTCACACAGTGTCCTTATCCCTCACTGGTTAGGATCAGGCTAAAAAGGAAATCCACAGCAACTTTGACAAGTGAAAGCAGCCAGGGAGGTAAAGGCAGCTGATGTGTTCCCCGGGCATCGCCCTCTGTTTGATGGAGGCTGATTAGTTGAGTGTAGAGGAGCCTTCGGGAGATAGTCATTGGAGGGGCAATTCTGGATCCAGGATTGTCTTGACAGTCATAGCAATCTTCTGCTGCAGTTCTCAGCAGACTCACTTCTGAGTCCTGGGGAGAGCAGAGGGGCTGTGAGTAAAAGCTAAAAGAGAGATTTCACTGAGAACTCTGTGTCTTATTTGGGCATAAGCAGTCCCTGTGGAACAGGTAAGAGAGGCATTATTCCTGCTACTGACTTGTGCATTGAGAAAACTCTAGGTTTCTGGGGCCAATGCCTCAAATAGCCACAATGTTAAAAGAAAAAGAAAAAAAAGAGGGAGGGGGGCTGGTCAATGGAAAAAGGACAGTCTTTTCAACAAATAGTGCTGGAACAATTGGACATCCACATAGAAAAAAGTGAAGCCTGACCCACATTTTGCACTATATGCAGAAAACTAGTTAAAGATGAACCATTGACCTAAAGGTAAAACTAAAAATATCTTGGAGAAAACATAGGAGAAAATCTTTGTGATCATGGATTAGGCAAAAAGTTCTTAGATCCAACACAAAAGCACACCCCATTAGATAAAAAAAATGTAAAATTGAACTTCATCAAAATAAAAAACTGCTCTTCAAAAGATACTGTTAAGAAAATGAGAAACAAGTTACATACTGGGAAAAAAATATTTTCAAAACACATATCTGATAAAGAACTTGCATCCAAACTATACAAAGTTATATCCAGATTATATAAAGAGTAATAATAAGAAAACTTGCTGCCCTAACCGGTTTGGCTCAGTGGATAGAGCGTTGGCCTGCGGACTGAAAGGTCCCAGGTTCGATTCTGGTCAAGGGCATGTACCTTGGTTGGGGCACATCCCCAGTTGGAGGTGTGCAGGAGGCAGCTGATCGATGTTTCTCTCTCATCGATGTTTCTAACTCTCTATCCCTCTCCCTTCCTCTCTGTAAAAATCAATAAAATATTTTTTTTAAAAAAGAAAACAACTTTCTTACAAAATAGGCAAAATATTTGAACAAACATTTCACCCAAGAAGAGAGCTGCATGGCAAATAAGAATATAGAAAGATGCTCAGCATCCTTGGTCACTCTAAAATGCAAAATAAAACCACACCGAGATCACATTACACATCCATTAGAAGGGCTAAAAACAAACTGTTGACAATGTCAAGTACTGATATTGCTGGTAGGACTATAAATGGTACAATCACTCTGGAAACAGTTTGGCAGTTTCTTGTAAAGTTAACATATAACCCAGCAACCCTATTCTGAGTTATCTACCCAAAATAAATAAGAAACATGTTTAAACAAATATTTATAGCTAAATTTTAATTGTTAAAAACTGGAGGGAAGCCTGGCCAGTGTGACTCAGTGGTTGAGTGTCTACCTATGAACAAGGAGGTAGGGCACATGCCCAGATCGCGGGCTCGATCCCCAGTGGCAGGCGTGCAGGAGGCAGCCAAATGATGGTTCTCTCTCATCGTTGATGTTTCTGTCTTTCCCTCTCCCTTCCTCTCTGAAGTCAATAAAAATATATTAAAAAGGCAAACTGGAGGCAACCCACATGTCCTTCAACTGGTGCACGAGTAAAGTGTATAGCCATCCAATGGTGTACCACTCGGTTATAAAAAAATGAATGAGCCATGGACACATTCAACATCATGGATGAGTACATTACGTGAAAAGGCAGAATTAAAAGGCTCATATCAAAGGATCCCATTAATATGGCATTCTCAAAAAGGCAAACTACAGGGAAAGAAAACAGATGAGTGGTTTCCAGAAACTAGGAATAGAGGGTTGACTGCAAAGGGAACTATGAGGTGATGGAAACATTTGATACCTTGATTGTATGGCGGTTACATGATCGTTAACATTTGTCAAAAATCTTAGAACTGTACACTCAATAGGGTGACTTTTACAGTATGAAAATTATACTTTAGTTTTTCACTGGGGTGGAGTGAGATTCAAATTTTTTCTTCCCTTTCTTTGCCTTCCTTGTCACTGCCCAACATCCTGTCCTCAAAGTTATGTTCTCCTGGGGAGTGGGAAGGGGGGAATGCCCTGATCCAGACACTCTGAACATTGCTTTGCTTCTGGAACAAAAGGCCAACCCACTAAGAGCAGTATCTGTGGCCCACATATGTGTCTCCCTTTGTCTATTTTGCCCGACTAAGCCTGCTCACTAAGACCATTCTAACCTCCATTTCTCCTTCCCCGCCTGCTCACCCTGGCCATCTGGAATCTTAAATCCATATGGCTCAAGCGCTGTGTGGGTGAAAGATTCTGCTTGGGAAGAGGGAGGCTCCTCATACTCTTAGCCCATTAAACAGCCGTGTGTCCAGAAACATACAACCAGAAAGGACATTTGTCGCCATCTGCCTCACCCAACTGCCTGAGCAAAGCTGCCCTCGTCAATGCTGCAAGTTCTGGGCTGCCATCATCTTGATGAGAGCTGAAGCCATACCACACCCAGGACCACCTGGAGCCTCTCTGGGGAGCCATGAAAAGAGGCCTCAAATCATGGGAAACAAGTCTGGTAAATTCGTGGGCATGAGGTTGATGAACAACTGGGGCAAACATGTCATATGAGTGTGACTAGTCAGGGAAGGAAAGTGTGAACACTCTTGAGATGCCACCCTGATAAGTGTATACCCTTAATCCTACACAAAATCATGAATGTGGCTGAGGAATCATTCTGAGGAATATAGGGGGCACCATGGAGACACTATGATGTCCATATATAGAATATGAACTCATTGATTTGTGCAATAAACACTAACATGTCACTGGGTGTGAGCAAGCTATAAAGTATGGTAACTATGAGCACACCATGGCAAGCTTGGGGTGACATAGAGGGGATCCCATAGCCAGTGGTGAAAACACTGAGGCCTCTGTGGGTGGTGAATAGTAGAAACACTGTGCATGAACATGAAGTTGTGACAGTGGTGAATACACCATAGGGACAGTGAGGTCACGCTTTTTAAAAATGTTTATTGGTTTTTAGAGAGAGAGGAAGGGAGAGGAAGAGAGACAGAAACATCAATGATGAGAGAGAATCATTGATAGGCTGCCTTCTGCACACCCCCACACTGGGGATTGAGCCCACAACCCGGGCATGTGTCCTTGACCAGAATCGAACCCAGGACCCTTCAGTTCACAGGCTGACGCTCTATTTACTGAGCAAAACTGGCTAGAGCGAGGTGACCCTTTTTTTTTAAGCTCAAGGAGCAATTTGTGATGACCTCAGTTAGCATATTACATAAGAGAGAGGGCTCTACTGGACATGTTTTGGGGTATCTGCTAGACCCATGGCCCATTTTCAGGGAATCTGCTTCCACCTGCAACCTCCACAGAGCAAGCACACCCTTAACAGACAGGGTGCAGTACATGCAGCGACATGTGTGGCATGCATGGTTCTGGAGGCTTTTCTTTTCTTCCGTTTTCTAAGCTGGAGTTGTTATTATAGTTCAGTTTTGCTCAGCTCTTCTGGGGTGTGTTGATGTAGTTACGAGGCGGAGAGTCATACATGGGTGGGTTTGCAACAGGACGTAGGGAGGGTAAACTCTAAGGTTGATGGGTATTAATGTGGCCTCTTGATATCCAGACTCAACTCCTGATATCAAGGTCAGTAGTTAGACATTTCGGGTTGCCTTGTATTAGGAAAGAGGTGCTTATGTTTCTATTTTTTAAAAATATATTTGCATTCGCTCTGACCGGTTTGGCTCAGTGGATAGAGCGTCGGGCTGCGGACTGAAGGGTCCCAGGTTCGATTCCGGTCAGGGGCATGTACCTTGGTTGCGGGCACATCCCCGGTGGGGGGTGTGCAGGAGGCAGCTGACCGATGTTTCTCTCTCATCAATGTTTCTAACTCTCTATTCCTCTCTCTTCCTCTCTGTAAAAAATCAATAAAATATATTTTAAAAAATAAAAATAAAAATATATTTGCATTGATTTCAGAGAGGGAGGGAGAGGGAGAAAGAAATAGAAACATCAAGGATGAGAGAGAATTATTGATCGGCTGCCTCCTGCACGCCTCACACTGGGAATCAAGGCCGCAACTCGGGTAATTGAACCGTGACCTCTCGGTTGGTAGGCTCAACCACTGAGCCATGCCAGGCGAGCTGTGGTTGTATTTTTAGGACACATGCCATTTTTTTACTTCTCAGCATCCATTACTCCTACTCCTGGTGACTGCACCACCATTTTCCTTTGTGATCCCAGTATGGTGATCTACCCTGGCTTCAGAACTGCGCTAATCAGAGCTTTCCATACCCATAGTTACAGCGACTGGGTCAGGAATGAGCCATGAGAGACATTCCTGGGAACAAATGAGAAAGAGACTCTCTTTCCACTGGAGATGTAAGCTGTGCTGGGAGGGAGCTCAGAGCTTCTGGAAATACGCCGTGGGGACAGCCTCTGTTGCTCTGTAAAAAACGACCACAGATCTTAGTGGCTTAAGAGACAATCATTTGATTATACCCTATGAATTCCGTAGGTCAGGATTTCATGGAGGGCTTGACTGGGTAATTCCGCTTCTTGGGCCGTTGATTGAAGCCACTCAATGGCACTTACCTGGTAGATGAGCCAATCTGGTCTGGAGGGTCCAAGAGTGACACTCACATGTTTAGTGCCTTACTGGTGAGGGCTGAAAGGCTGAACCCAGCTGGAGGCCACTAACCAGAACACCTCCCCAGTATGGTGGTCTCAGGGTAGCTAGGCTTCTTACTAATACGTGCCAGCTGGCTTTCCCCAGGGCAAACGTACCAAGAGAGCCAGGTGGAAGCTGCATGACCTCGTCTGACCTCACCTTAGAAATCCACCTCAATCTTGTACAAGCAAGTTATAGGCTAGCTCAGATTCAAAGGAATTAGATGCTGCCTCTTTTTAAAAAATTGTTATAAGAGTTTATAGAGCCAAACTGATGACATATGCCAGGGATCAAGATCTAAAATGCTCCCTAGATTCTACCCCTTGATAGGTGGAATAGTGCGGTCATATTGTACCAGAACATGTGCAAAAGGCCCAGCTGGCGTGGCTCAGTGGTTGAGTGCTGACCTATGAACTAGGAGGTCACAGTTTGATTCCCGGTCAGGGCACATGCCTCAATCCCCAGTGTGGGGCATGCAGGAGGCAGCCAATCAATGATTCTCTCTCATCACTGATGTCTATCTCTCTCGCCCTCTCCCTTCCTCTCTGAAATCAATTATTTTGCAATGGAAGCTATCATTGCAACCACCTTAGAAAATATAAACTGCTATCGTCTCCTTTAGAATAAAGCAATCTCAGAGGAAGCAGTCGAGAAATGGAAAGAGAACAGTCCTTATGATGTCTGAACCTGGACTCACACTGGTGGGGGAAGAAGGGCTATATTTCAAATTAGGGAGCTGGGCAATAAAACTATGAAGGCACAGGGTGGAACAGTGACAGACTGTACCCAGGACAGGAAGGGCGATCTCTCCCACCACCCTGGATTCCAGGCCTCTGGGCTCCCCGGTACTGGGTGGGCAGCCCTTGATGGTCACTCAGAGCTTTAGTCAAGTCCTCCAGTCCTCAGGGATCATCAGTGGCCTGTTTCTAGTCAGGCCTGCAAAGCCTCCCCAGACCACAAGGGGCGATGGTGGGAGCATGGGAGAGAGCTCAGACAGCATCTTCCCCTGGAGCTACCAGCATCAGGTCAGACCCCGCCCAGTGTTCATGAGCTCCTTTCCCCTTAGCAGCAAGAGAACCCCTGGCCATAGCTTAGGTCACAGGCGGCCTGGCTACACTGGGCTCTAAGCCCCCCAGCCCCAATCCTCTGGAGAGTGGTGGAGTGATTGATAGATTTTCAGTGTGTTCCAGACAGAGGCTTGGAGCTGCTGCAGACTAGCCTGGCCTGCAGAAGTCCCAGGGGGGCACTCATGGCTCCGGCTGACCCATCCAGGTCAGGCCCTGGGCAGTCCAGACCTGTGGCTGCCTCCCAATCCCTGTCTGTCTGTCTGTCTGTCTGTCTGTCTGTCTGCCTGTCCTGGGGTTCTGGCTGAGGAGAGCAGCAGACTCTCCTTCCAAGAAGTCCTTGGAGGAGGGGTTAGGGGCAGTCTCAGATGCCCCCAATCTAGCCCTGCGTAGCTCACAGCTCAGGCCCACTTGGGGACAGGAAAGGCTCCTTGTGGCCTCTCAGTGCTCAGCCTGGAGCGTGCCCCAAGTAGGAGCTCAGTGAGGGTGTGTGGGAAAAGAGAGCTGATGCTGGGCTGGGGGCAAGGCCTCAGGGGCCAGGCTTCCATCTCCAGGCCCGGCATGAGGCAGGAAGACCACCTGGGCCAGATGAGCCTGGACCGGAGGCGGGCCCTGGCAGCTTGTGTATATTCCTTCCCCATCTTCTGCCTCGAGCTCGGATTCTATCCTTGTGCGGTTCCTGAACCAGCAGCTTCAGTAGCACTTGGGAGCTTTTAGAAATCAGAAACACTGGGCACGGGGCGCAGCAATCTGTGTTTTAAGAAGCCTTCCAGGGGCTTCTGACAAGTGTTCAAATTGTAGACCCGCTGTCTGAGACAACAGGCAAACTCATGCTGACAGGGAGGTGGGAGAAGTCCTGAGCACAAGCGGCCGCTTACGCCACCTATGGGTGAGGCTGGCTGTTTCTGAGCTGGTGGGTGTCTATACCCAGAGTCACACGGATACTCACAGACCAGCACATGCAGGGGCTTTGGGGTCCAATGGGCACAGACAAGCATCCAGATGGAAGTAGATAGGGTCGGAGAAGAGCTGTTTTCACCAGGTGACATCCTGTGCCCCACAATGCCTTTGTGCCTTATCCCTTCTGAGGTTCTCTGCGTGCATCCTAGAAGCCAGAGAAGCTGAGTAGTTGTCCAGTTCCAACCAGGCACCCCCCAACTGAAAGGTCAGGTGGCCTGTGTGCCTGAGAGAGTTTGGATTATGCCATAAAACCAGCAGTCCTTTCTCAGCATGGGCCACAGCCAGGGGAGTGTGGGGGAGCAGCAAGCAAAGTTTAGGTGAGAGCACACCGCCCCTGAGTGATGAGATCCTGCCCAGATGTACAATTCTCCTTGGCCCCTTCCCAGCAAGTCTCAGTGCCCACCCCGGCTCCCCACCCAGCTCTCTGCTCTGGCCTGTGGAGCCCCAGGCCGCTGTCCACTTGGCCCCTCACCAGGCCCCGCGGCATCTTCCCATAAGGATCTGGAAGTGAAATCCCAGCCTCTGGGAGCTGCCTGGGATGTGGGGAGGGGAGAGAGAGGCTGAGCTTCCTTATGCTCAGATCTGGTTTCGCTGCTTCCCGTGGCGCACTGCCACAGGCTGAGCCACCAGCTGTGCTATATAAGGCCCAGAGGCTGGACTGCTCGAGAGACAGAGACTTGGACCCCCCAGCTGAGGACTCCCACTCAGGACACGGTGAGCTCCACTCCCACTCTCCTCACCCCAACCCTGCACCCCTGCCCAGCTCAGTTATTCCTGCCCTCCCCTGACTACCCCTCTGCCCCCTTAAGAAGACCCCCCCCCCTTGCTGCTTTGGAGTTCTCTTTTCCCTCATTGGCCCAAAGTCCTCTCCTTCCCCACCCGAGGTCAGGGGCCCTCAAATGACCCCAGTCAGGATCTTTGTAGCTCTGGGCGCCCTGCTTCTTGCCTGCGGTCAGCCAGTCTGCTTTGTCCGAGAGTTCTGAGGAGCGTGGGTTGGGGAGCCTACCGGCAGACATGTGCCGAGGAAACTTCCGTGGGCTGCCAGATGGGAAATGGTTTTTCCACAAGGTGCCTCAGGCCACCTTGGCCTCCCAGACAGTCCCGGAGCGGTCTCAGACTGAACGCCGTGCAGGCCCATGGAGCGCTCTGCTCCCCGCTCAGAGCCCGGAGCTTGGGTAAGACACACAAGAGCTGGAGACCTTGGGGAGGCCCATGCCGCTGTTCCCTGGGCTGAGAAACAGCTGGTGGTGGGGACAGCTAGACGGTCTGCAGCGTGGGATTGGTCTGCTCTTCCCCTGGGACAACGAAGTACTTTCGAATCTTTTTCTCAGAAAGGAGGAATCTCCCCCCTTCCCACTATACCCTGGACTTCGGAGGTGGAAGGGAACCATTTTTTAATCTCTAAGACCTGGTCAGATTCTGGGTTGACCAAAGCTCTGGGGAGAGAGACAACAGGAGCCTGGACCATGCCTCACGGCCCGCGCCCTTATCGCCTGGCTGCTTTCCTCCTCCTACTCCCGCAGCTTCTGACCCACAGTCGGCAGCTACTGGGGAGCCCTGCGCTCTAAGCTGCCCCTGCTCTCCTTCAGGGGGCTCCTGGTTGTGCAACTTCCAGCCAGACCCCAAACAAACAGGCCAGAAATGTGTTCCAGCTGCAGCCAGTGCACATCTGGGAATGTGTTCATGGAGGTGGTATGTCTGAAGCATCAGTGCCCTCCAGCCTGCTTGCCGTGGGAGAGGTCACTGTAGTTGGGGTTTCACAGCTTTCATATTGTAGTTTCTTTATGAAAGAATGTGAGCCCCCTGAAAGGGTGGCGAAAACATGCCCCCACACCCAGGTCTCGGAAGTAATCAGTGAGTCACCCAGAAGGTGCTGGGAGCAAGCCAGGCCTCTCCTCATTGGCCAGGAACCTGGTCTCCCTTGTGCCCCATCTCGATGTGGGGCCCTGGCACCTGGACCCCGAGGGTGAATCCAGGTCTGCCTCATCTGAACCCAGATTCTGAGCCTCTGCACCTCCCTAGCTGCCTGCATTTGCCACTTTGGCGGGTGTCACCTTTCACAAGACTTCATTCTGTGCACTCTCCCACCCTTGATAGGTCAGGAAATAATTCTGCTGCAGCCATAAGAGGTGACTCAGAAACATGGAACCTGACAAGCTTGCTTTCTTTGCAGGTCACTGGATCTGAGACGCTTCCTAGGGGGGACCACGCTCCAGGGACGACCTGACGCGGCGAAGCACCTTCACCCAGTTCCGTCATGTTCCCCACAGAGCCCGGGGGAAAGATGGTGGGGACCAAGGCCTGGGTCTTCTTCTTCCTGGTCCTGGAGATCACCTCTGTGCTGGGTACAGGCTAAGTATCTGCTGTCTCCCAAGTTCCCAACTTGACATAGTGAAGTCATGTCTGGTTCGGAACTCAACTTCGCATCTGCCCTAAGACCTGAGGCTGGTTTATAGGTGTATTTAACATTTATACCCTGCTTGTTTCTCCAAAGGATTTGAGATAGTTCCCAGTATTAAAACTCATAGAACATTTTAAGTGAGGAGAAGAATGAGCTGTCATTCAGAGGGAGGAAGAAAGATGAGAGGGCTACCACCCCTGAATTATAAATTTAGCCCTGAGCTTCCCGGCAGCCAAAGCAAAAGGAAATCGCAAGGTATTATTTTCTCAGAAGTAGATTTGGGGGTCGATTTGGTTTTAGTTTCATGAAAATTCTTTTAGCCTAAAGCTCAGTTTCATTTAGACTCTGCAGCCAAATTTCACAGACTAGAGAATCCCTTCTGGTCTCCTTGTCCTCCAACCCCATCTTCTGGTGACACTCTCGAAGGAATGGGTAGAGAGAATTTGCTTACTAGACTCTCCAAGTGTCAGAACTCCTAGCCCTGTCCTATATACTCCCTCCCATCTGCCTTTTCTCTCCTGATTTCTACCCGCATACTCAGGTAAAGCAAAAGAATATATATTTTTTAAACGCTGAAACCTCTCTTTGAAAGCTGCATGCCCTGCAGGCTTTGTGACCACAGATGCAGGAACAAAGACTGGCTCTGCCTCGGCGTCTTGCCAAACCCTGCGTGCCACCTCCTGCCTTGTTTGCTCTTTTCACCCTGACAGCTGCTGCTGTGTAGCTGATTAAAATGCAACCATCTGAGGGGAATTCAGAGTCGTCTGATTAAAGGAGCTCCTATCACCCCAGTTAAAGAATTCTGATTTGGCTCCTCACATGAAAGTTAATTGCCTTTCAAAGCTTTTGCAGACCTCTGCTCTCCTTTCTCCCCATTCTGGAGCCCCAACCCAGCCTCAGGTGGGTGGGGCTGGAAGCTGTCTTGTACTCATCCTAAGGCAGAACCCTCCACCCTGGGGTCAGAAAACTGACAACTACTGCTCCAATTAGGTCAAGTAAGTCCTTTAGGGGGAGGATGGACTCTCAAAGCCAATTTTGCCAAGAGAAGGGAAATGGACATCTATTGTCCAGGCATTGAGCTCACAGGAGCAGCTAACGCTTACTCAGCAGGCACTATGTATGAGGCATTGTTCTAAGTGGATTTCATGAATGTGTTTATTTAATCTCCACGATCCTCTGAGGCAGGAACTATTATTATCCTCAATTTATGATGAGGGAACTGGGGTCAGATGAGCTAAGTATCTGGTCCAAGGTCACACAGGTAGGAAGCGGCGGAGTCTCTGGATCTCATGGTCTCAATCTTTGTATACTTTAGAGATGTTCACTTGTGTTACCTCACAGATTCCTCGTGTCAACCGGATCACCCTGTGAAGTGGGAATTAATATCTCCATCTTGCAGACGAGGAAAATAAGCCTCTATTCTTTCTGGCAAGGGCAGGCCCGGATCCTCATGTAGAAGCTCTCACCCACTGGCTGCTCCCCAGCATCCAAAGATCCATTTCTAGAACAAGAGCAAAAAGAAAAAGACTGCTAGTTGAGCATGCCCTACATGCCGGCTCCCTTTCCGCTCACTGTCGCCCTGATTATGCCGCAGGACCCTGTGATGTAGTGATGACCAATACAGCCCTATTACGTGGGGAAGCAGACTTAGAGGAATAAAGCTCTTAATGAGGTTGCAGAGCCAGTAAGTGGCAGAGTAGGGATTTGAACACATGTCCTGTGCTTATGTTCCATCCACCATTCTTGGGAGGCTAGTAAGAGGACCTGCTGGGCCCTGATAACTAACAGTTCTGGCCTCTCCCTTCCCCTCCTGGCCCCCAGGGAGGCAGATGATGCTCACCCAGTCTGTGAGAAGAGTCCGACCTGGGAAGAGGACCCCCAGCAACTTTGCCAAGCCTGCGAGTCCCCCGGAGAGTGAGTTGTGGCCGGAACTGGGAGGGGCCATGGGGAAGGTGTTTACTGAGCTTGGGCATGATTTCAGGGTTGTATGAAAACCCACTTTTAAAAAGATATGTTTTTATTGATTTCAAAGGGCGGAAGGGAGAGGGAGAGAGAGAGAGGTAGAAACATCAATGATGAGAATCATTGATTAGCTACCTCCTGCACACCCCCCACTGGGGACTGAGCCCATAACCCGGATGTGTGCCGTGACCAGGAATCCAAGCGTGACTTCCTGGTTCATGGGTTGACGCTCAACCACTGAGCCACGTTGGCCGGGCTGGAAACCACTTTTACAAGGCATTTGGCCTATGTCTTTGTCCGGGCAGAGGCACCTACTATATAGAACAGTCCAGAATCGTGAATCTGCCTGATGTTTCAGGAATGCTGGAGGGCTTTTTGGGGCCAGAGCATAGGCTGGTGGGGAGAGAGTGGGGGAGATGAGATGGAGAGAGAGCAGGGGCCAGCTCATACCACCCTAAACGCTTGGCCAACTGAGTTAAAGCTGGGAGTGTGGATCAACCCACAGGAAGAAAGCTCACCCTCACTGCCGTGTTGGGGATGGGGTCAGAGGGCAATTGAGGTAGAGACACCAGGCAGCAAGTTACTGACACGGTACAGCCAGGCTGCTCATGGCTTTATGGAGTCCTTGGCGGGAGTGGAGGAGTGCAGAAGGGCAGGAGATTGGAGAGATGCTGGAGAGACAGATGCGATGGGCCCTGAGACTGATAGAGGGCGCTGGGCGGGAGCCTGAGTGATATCAGGGATGACCCCCAGGAACTGAGCAGAAAAGGGAATTGGAGCTCATGGGCTCCAGGGCCTGGCTCCTCCCTGACCTGGCTCTGCCTCTCAGGTCCTGGCGAGTGGACAACGTGGTTCAACGTGGACCACCCAGGAGGGCAGGGCGACTTTGAGCGGCTGGACGCCATTCACTTCTACTACGGGGACCGCGTGTGCGCTCGGCCCCTGCGGCTGGAGGCTCGGACCACTGACTGGATACCCGCAGGCAGCACTGGCCAGGTGGTCCACGGCAGCCCCCGTGAGGGCTTCTGGTGCCTCAACAGGGAGCAGCGGCCCGGCCGGAACTGCTCCAATTACACCGTGCGCTTCCTCTGCCCACCAGGTGAGCCTGTGCTGCCCCACCCTTACCTGCCTCTGGCCGTGGGAACTCTGGCTATCACACATACACAGGTTTTGATTCCCTAGTAATAACCAACTAGGTGTCACGAGGGCCCGCATCTTCCTGTTCTGTGTTTCTGGGTGCCCTTCACTCTGCTTCCCTGGGGATGTGTGCCCATGTGGTGAAAACCACAGACTCTGGAGCTGGGCTGCTTGATCTCAGCCTGAACCGGGAACTCTATTCCTTAGTCCCTGGGCCTCAGGCTCCTCACATGTAGAACAGGGTAATATTAGCAAATCTCCATAGTTGTTTTTTGTTTTGTTTTTTTTAATGAGGATTAAGTAAGATAATGAATAGAGGGCTTAGCCCAGGTAATGTTCACTAAATGTTAGTTTCCATTTAGTTCCTTTGTGCCAGATACTGTGCTGGTTACCAACATCATTCAGACTTTACAACTGACCTGTGAGGACTCTCTATGTTCAGAGAGGTTAGGTAACTTCTCATGATCACACAGCTGTAAGTGGAGAGCTGAGGTTTGAACCCATGTCTGTGTTTGCCGAGTCCCTCCCCACACTGGAGAATACAGGGCGAGCTGCCAGCTGCCCACTTTGTGGATGGGTACCCTCACCTCTTGGGGTTCTGTCAGTGCTCACAGGTGGCAGTGGTGGGTATCTGGAGTTGGGAGCTCAGGTTGGCAAGGTCTCCTGGGCAAGGTCTAAAGCTCCTGTTATTGCCAACAGACCTTAGGCCAGAGGCAAGGAGGGTAGGCATAAGGGGGGTTTGATGTCTGAATCACCGCAGTCCCAGGCCCTGGTGGCTGTTTCCACACTGGTGGACAGGGAAGATGATGCTAACCCTGCACAGCCGGCGGCAGCGTATCAGCTCCCAGTGCTTGGCCAACAAGTCCCGCTCAGGGCCACCCCTTGACCATATGGTGTCTTTGTGCAAATTAGAGATGCCACTTTCTTCTGTTGGAAAAATCATTGTGGTAAGCATGAATATCAGTGACATCTGTAATGTAAGTGAGGTCCTGCTCTCTGAGCAAAACTAGCCTTAGGGTCCAGTTTCCTGATAGAGTTCCCTTGGGAGGGAAGTCAGACTGTCTGCCGATCCTGCTTTGCAGGATCCTTGCGCCGAGACACAGACCGTATCTGGAGCTCATGGTCTCCCTGGAGCAAGTGTTCTGCTGCCTGTGGTCACACGGGGGTCCAGACCCGAACTCGCACCTGCTTGGCAGAGTCAGTGTCCCTGTGCAGTGAGGCCACTGAGGAGGGCCGGCTTTGTATGGACCAGGCCTGTACAGGTACCACTCTTGCTCCTGGTACTAGGCGGGGAATGGCGTGGAGGCGGAAGCAGCCTACAGTAGGTTTAAAGGGTCAGACTGAGATGGATTCATTCATTCACGCATTCATCAAAATTAACAGAGCATCTATTATGTGCTCTGATGGGGGCTGTAAGGGATAATGTGGGAGCACAGAGGTCAGTTACCATAGCTTAGGGGAATCAAAGAGGACTTCCTAGAGAAGGTGTCTTGAGCTAAGTTTTAAGACTTAAGATAGGTAGGAATTTAAGATAGGTGGGAATTAGTCGTGCAGGCTAATAGGGAAGAGTAACGAAGGCCTAAGGGGGAGGGGAAGCATATGTGAGTCCACAGGCTGAGATGGGGCTAGAGGAGGGCCAGAATCCACATAAGCCCTCCTAATGTGGCCCCTTCTCCCACAGCCTGTGACCTGATCTGCCACATGGGCCAGGTGAATGCTGACTGTGATGCCTGCATGTGCCAGGACTTCGTGCTGCATGGGGCTGTCTCCCTCCCTGGGGGTGCCCCAGCCGCAGGGGCCACTGTCTACCTGATGACCAAGACACTGAAGCCACTGACGCGGACGGACAGTAGTGGGAGGTTCCGAGTCCCTGGCTTGTGCCCAGATGGCGAAAGCACGTTGAAGATCACAAAGACCAAGTTTGCTCCCATCAAGCTCACAATGCCCAAGACTAGCCTGAAGTCAGCCACCGTCAATGCAGAGTTCATGAGAGCAGGTACTTAAGTTCTCTGGGGTACGGGTGGGACTTTTAAATAAAGTTTCCCAATTTGCTTAGACTAAAACTCTAAATCCTTACCATGACCCATTACTTCTCTGCTCTGCTCTTCTATTATCCTCCTGTTTGCCCCCACTGAGTCACTCTACTCCAGCCACAATGTCCTCCTATCTGTTCCTCACACACACAGGCACACTCCTGCCTCAGGACCTTTGCACTTGCTATATATTTTGTTTAGATATTGGCATGGCTTGCTCCCTGAAATGAGTTCTTCCCTGGATCACCTTATTAAAATAGTCATTACAATACAGTGTGAGGTTTGGAGGTCAGGAAGAGACAGAGAGAGGCTGAGGGGTTCAGAAATGGTACAGAATGGCTGGAAAATTGTGCTGGAGGCAGTACAACAGGACTATTGTATTATTTAAACAACCAACTCTGTTTCAATGGCTGTGCTTGGGAATCTTGGCTGACACAAGATCCCCCGGGTTCTCTATTGCCTCACCTAGATGCTGCTTGAGAGGCCCTGGAAGCAGACCCTATGGTAGAAGAGGTGGGCTCCATTCTGGATTGGTCCCCTAATTAGGATCTTTATGGAGGGACAGTGGAGTGTGGGGTGGTGGGGTGTGTGTCAAGTCACACAGTTTTAACACTTAGTCAAAGGCTTTGGAGAATCTGTCACAAAGGAAAACCCAAAGCACCATTTCTCGTCTTCTGTCCCAGAGATTCCATACATTGTGAAGAGCCCTGAGACGAAAGCACGGAGAGCTGGGCAGAGTGTGGCCCTGTGCTGCAAGGCCACGGGGAAGCCCAGTCCGGACCAGTATTTCTGGTGAGTATTCTGCCAGCTACCCTGCCCGATGCTTCTCTGGGCAACCAGATCTTTCTTGCATTTGGTCTGGTCTTTTTAATATTTTAAAAATTATTATTGACT
>PVJC01017523.1:0-32403 GCA_004026665.1 Murina feae | reverse complement strand
CAAGGCATTGTTAGATCTCTGCTTGTTTAAGAAGAGCACCTTGAATAGGTTGGTACAAATGATTAAGTCTCTTTGTTTGTGGTGATGCTGGAATTAGGAACAAACAGATTGAGGTTGGGTGTGGGAGCCCCTTTCACGTCCTGCGTGGTTCAGGGTACCTGTTCAGAGTTCGAGTTCTGGAGAAGGTCTCACACAAAATAAAGAGAGAGACTAGAAGAGAATTAATTTGGGAAATGGGGGGCCAGGCGGGAGCCCACCTCTAAGAGGAGAAATGCCACTGCTCTGGCCTTGCTTAAATCTTTTATTGAGGCTAAGGGAAACACCCATATCCTTTAGGCAGGGAATTACAATAATAGACAAGCAGCAAGAATTTACATATGATTAAGAGGTGGAGGTTGCTTTCTCAACTAAACAATGAGCAAATAGCTCCAACCATTCAGAGCAATTAAAATTGACCAGCCTTCCAGCACATTTCTCTATTAGTGACAATGATCCATTTCTGGCATCTCTCCCATTTTTTTCCTTTAAAAAATCTTGTATTTGATTTGGGAGCTGTGGTTCAGCTACTTGTATAATAGGAAAAGCAAGCCTTTCTTCCACCGACATGTCCTTCATTCCTTTTCTGATGGCTCTCTGTATAAATGTTTCAGGATTAGGACATGTACCATATTTTCTGGTGTATAAGACGACTTTTTAACCCAGGAAAATCTTCTCAAAAGTTAGGGGCCGTCTTATATGCAGGTGTCGTCTTATAGGGTGGGTGCTGAAACTCCCGAGCTGGAAAATCTGCAGTCGCTGGGGTCGCCGCATAAGGTGGGGGGAGATCAAAACCTGCTGCACTCCATTCATTTCAATGGAGCCAGACGGAGAACGCAAGTATCTCTGTTTGGCTCCTTTTTGTGCTACATACAGTCTCCGTCCAGACTTTTTAACCCAGGAAGATCTTCTCAAAAGTTGGGGGTCGTCTTATACGCCCAGTCATCTTATATACCGGAAAATACGGTAGATGGAGGGGGCTATGAATGCCATTCCTTTAATTTTTCTTCCCACTCCTCTCTGGGAGGAGTGGAGGGAACCAGGTGAGGAGGCTCATTCTTAGCCTCTCTAAAAAGTTCTAACAAATGCAATATCATGTTCCCCATGGAAAAAAACAGTTGTTTTTTTTTTGAGGTAAATTTTTTCCTGCTACGGTTTCAAGTTTTAACCGACTTTTTGCCAAACACTCAAGATCTAATGTACTTTTTTCAGGAAACCAAGGGTTATGTTCTATAACATCAAATAAAAACTATAATAGAATACCTTCTGAAACTTTTAATTCCCTAAGCATACAAACCAAAATTCTAATTCTTCCCCAATTAGTCTGGCTGAAAAAGACATTCCCACCTTACTTACAGATACAGATTCTATAGCTGGGCATGGGCTTTGGCGTGCGGTGAATTTCCCTCACCTTTTTCTTGGTGAATTTTCCACACCTTCTCTCGGTGTATTTTTCCTCCTTCTCTCTAGACAAAAATATCATCCCCTCCAAAAGTCCCGAGTTAGGCACCAGATGTGGGAACCCCTTTCATGTCCCAAGTGGTTCAGGGTTCCCATTCAGGGTTTGGGTTCTGGAGAAGGCCACACACAAAATGGAGAGACTAGAAGAGAATTAATTTGGGAAATGAGAGGCCAGGCAGGAACCCACCTCTAGTGGGCGGACTGCCACTGCTCTGGCCTTGCTTAAAGCTTTTATAGAGGCTATGGGAAAACACCCATATCCTTTAGGCAGGGAATTACAATAATAGACAAGCAGCAAGAATTTACATATGATTAACAGGTGAAGGTTACTTTCTCAACTAAACAATGAGCAAATAGCTCCAACCATTCAGAGCAATTAAAGTTGACCAGCCTTCCAGCACATTTCTCTATTAGTGACAATGATGGTTTCCAGCAGTTGGGAGTCCTTACAGCTCCAGAACAAATGCAGAGTAGCTGGTCCTATCAAGAAGCACAAAGTCTATACTATTTTAAGTCTCTCTGACTATTCCCACAAGTCCACTCCATAACATTCCATCCTCATGTAGGGCAGCCTCTGAAGATATCATTGGGTTAAAACATTAGTTTTATTGTCTTTCAGTGGTTATTGATTTGCACTGGATTATTATCCTATGGATCAACTCAGAAGTCCCGTCACCCAGCTAGGGCTCTAACCACCACCTTGATTGGCAGGATATTTCAAACAGCAGGAGAACTCATTGACAATTCTACAAGCTCCTAACTGCCTGTGGACATTATCTCTAGCCTCATATCAATGTGACCAATTTTCATTAACACAAACACAGTCCATTTCAATTAACAATACTGGGATGGCCCTGGCCTGTTTTGGTCAATGGTTAGAGTGTTGTCCTGAGAATTCAATTTTTGATCAAAAGCACATATGTGCCTCAGTTGCAGGTTTGATCTGGTCCTGCTGGGGTGCAAGCAGAGGGAGGCAACCAATCAATGTGTTTCTCTCACATCAAGGTTTCTAGGTTTCTCTCTCTCTCTCTCTCTCTCTCTCTCTCTCTCTCTCTCATCTCTATCTCTATCTCTATCTCTATCTCTATCTCTATCTCTATCTATCTCTATCTCTCTCTCCCCTTCCCCCTTATCCCTTCCTTCCACTCTTCCACTCTCTTTAAAAAAAATATCTACAGGTGAGGATTTAAAAAAAATACTAGTACGGACTGAGGGTAGAACATGCATGAAAAGTGTAGGGGAGCACAGGAAATTTCATTGGAAAGTTTGTAAGGACAGCATCCTGATAAAAGGGAAGTGTGTAGAAGGCTGCCTGCTCTGTTTATTGGAATTCCAATGTGGGAGTGTGGAAGTCGGCACTTCTAATTATTCCTTGACCTTTCCAAACAAATCTGTGCATGTGCAGACCCCCAGGTGTTCACTGGAATCCTTATGCTTAATCCCTGGATGCCCTTGCCTAGAGGACAATGTAAACACATGTCCTCCCAAGATTATCCACCTTATTGATTGTATCTAAAGATAAAAATTCCAATAAAAGCCCCAGAAAGCAAGCAATAGAGGCTGCCTGGCTTCTTGGACTGGGCAGTCCTCTGGCCCTCTCCCCCACAGTGTGTCTGAGTAATCTATTCACCGTTGTTCAGGGGCTGCTGGTCAGCCCTGGCAAGATGGTGCCTCATGTGAGGAGCCCAGCAGATAAGATCTACAACAAACATAGATTTGGATAATTATAACTCCATATGATGCAATTAATCAGTGATTCTATGATATGTTTATTAATAAACTTATGCAAATAAAATTCAGAGCAAAAGCCCTCTGTTATTTCAAATCACAATATGTAGTTTGTGAAAATAGCATAAGAAATAAGTACACTTATTTAGAGAAGATGTATGATATTTAAAATCATATCTTTAAATATATTTTCATTTTGCATTTTCTACTCTAGACCATTTCAGATATTAAAAGTTCAATATCACCACCACCATTTTCTATAAGTTGGAATGGCAATACCTGATAGTCATTCAGTTGCTCAACCACCCCTTTTCAAACCAGCCAATAGGGATGCAGAGGAAATGACCCAAGTCCAAATTAGCCTAACTGCATCCTGCCCCCTATGCAACCAAACCCTGACCCTTCCTTCAACCAATCACACATTACCCTACCCACTACTTCCAGACCCCATATAAATCCTTTGTTTTCCTGAAACTCTCTCTCTTCCTGCCCTACTGCTGCATCAGTGAGTGTGTGTAGGATTGAGCTCGAGCTAGCTCGAATAAAGGCTCTATGTTTTTGCATTGGACCCAGGCTCCCTAAGTGGTCTTTGGGGATCACGACCTCTGGGTGTAACATTTGGGGGCTCATCCGGGATCCCAAGACCACGCCCCCCCCAAAGGACCCCCGACCCAGAGAGCCTTATTGGCAGTGGTAGGTGTCTGTCTTGTCTGTCTCTTTTTGTGTGAACTCATTTCTGGTAGTACCCAAAGCAGTCTAGGTGGATGTGCCAGAAAGGACCACAGGCCAGAAGATTCGAAAGACATTCCAATCTTCCCGGGAGGGATGTGTATACCCCTCACAAGTAATGTGTATTCACCTCGGGAATCAGAGGGATGGAAAATTCCCCTCCAGGATTTCAGACCGAAGGGATGGGAAATTTCCTCTTTAGGGTCTGAAACGAGGCGGGTCGCTCCCACTTTCAGTTTTGCTTCCATGGAGTTGGAAGGTTGTTTCTGTGGGCACTTTGTCTGTTTCTGTGTTTCTTTGTTTTATTCTGTTCTGGGGCGTGGGTGCCAGGAGTGCCCCCATGCCCATCTGGGGAGTTGGGCACTGATTCATTTATCTGCTCAGCTCCAGTTGGACTAGTCTACTGAGAGAGTTAACTGGTCTGTATGAAGCGGAAGCTACTCTGTGCCTTGTGGCTGTACAAATGTGAGTGTTTTGTTATCTCCCCACAGGTCCCAGCCTCCAGGAGGGAGGTGTACTAAGGTGACTGACGAATGTTTCTCTGAAACTCTTGCTGTTTTTCTGTGGTGTAAATGTAGTACGTGCCGGTGTAAAAGTGTTTCTATGTTTGTTTCTGTTTGTTTGATTAGTTCTCTTCAACCCGGTCCCTCCCTGCAACATGGTAATAGCTGTTCCTCAAACTCAACTTAACATAGTAAGGTTTTGGTAGCAGAAGCAAGCCAGAGGAAGCTATTTACTATGGAAGGAAAGCCTGGTGGGTTTTACCAACAAAAGGGCATGGTCAATTGCTGGGAAATGGCCAGAGGGGTGCCTCCGGTCTGGGTCATAGGAAAACAGTTGTCTTTTTAAAATACAGCCACAGGCTCAGTCCAGTAATGTGATTAATTTGCATTTTGAATTCCTTAGGCTTCACCTGGAACCATTTTCCACGAGGTCCTGGCCCCGAGGGTGGCCTCAGGAAATGTTTGCTGAATTTGCTCTGAAAGGAAGACTCAGGCCCTGTCTTCAGGGGTTTCTCAGTCTTACTGAAAGGTCTTTCTCTCTTGGAGTTTCTTGTTGATTACTGAGAGTGTGTGTGAAGAGATAAAAAGTTTTGATCCCCTTGTATAAGTCATGTAATAGAAGCAAGTTATCTCTTATATCTGAATGGGGGGTTGAGCAGCTGCCCTGCTGGTGGCATTGCATGTGGCTTTCATGGGGGCTGCAATCTTGAAATTGTGGGGGTCGCCCTTTCCTCTGAATTTGAAATATTTGCTTACTGAAGCAGGATGGGATATTTTTAATTTGCCTGCTCTTAGTTTTTATTACAGAAGGTTTATTGTACTTTGTTTAATGTATATTTTCTTGAAAGTAAGAGTATACTTAAAGTGTGTTGATAAAAGTCAATCTAAGAAATGCTGGCTGTTTACTTTTGGTTACAAGTTGCTGAACATATGACAGAAAGAAAGAATATTAAGGTTAACCATGTGTCATGTGTAGTAGCAGAAGATTTACCTGTCAGAAGCAGCCACAATGTCAATGTTATGTAAATATAGTAATCTTAATTTTCTTACAGATTTAATTCAGTTGTCAAAAGGGCAGGTGCCCAACTGGACAAAGGAGAACACCATCAAATTTTTGCCTCTATTGAGAGATAGTTGGCAGCCTGTATATTGTCTTGCAGGCCCGTGTGACCATGTCCATGTCAGGAGTCGCACAAACCTCAACTGTAGGAACAATTAAGCCTAAGGTGGCTGGTACCATGGATTTGTCTCTCATCAAATGGCATGAGCAGGGTCCTCCCTGGAGAAGAAACCTGGGTTCCCCAAAATCAATGCCGGGGTCCCCACCAGCAGGCAAGGGGATCCAAGGGTTGTTGCTGGGCATGGAGGCCACAGGGGCATAGGTTAACTGATCCTCACATTACCCTGTTTGGCCCCAGAGGACGGCTGGTTAGCCAATGACAGGTAAGATTCCTCAGGGAGGAACAACCTAAGACAGGCACAGTCGCGTGGGGGCCATCAAGAGAGCACTTAGGGGTCAACAGAGGAGGGGCACAGATCTTCACCCCCCCCCCCAAGAGTGCATGGGCTTAAACACTCGCCCCTTCTGAGGGAGGTCTCCTGCCCCCATGGCTGCTTCCCACTTCCCATGCCCAGCTCAGAGTGGGACTCAGGCGACATACAGAAACTTGGCCCAGCTCAGATTAGGACAGAGAGCTGTTGCAGAGTATTGAAACTTCACAGAGGCAAGGGGCAACTGGGCTGAAGATGAAGCAGCCTGGAAGGCTGCCCTGGAAACCAGTGGGGCCTCTACAGATTCTGGTGGGTAAAGGCTGAAATACACAACTAATTTTACTCAAGTTCTTACAGGCTTTGCAGCCTACCCAGAGGGCAGTCCAGGAACACAGATCATGTCCTACGTCTGAGAAGTTCTGCCTTCCAGCCTGATGACTCTGTTGGGGTGGGGGCTACCCAGGGACTGGCTCCTGCCTGGAGGGGACCATGTGCCATCATCCTGGTCACTCCCACGGCTCTTGGGGTTGCAGGACTGAGCACCTGGGTCCACCGCTCCTGAGTGAGGGCAGCCCAGCCTGAGTGGAAGGTCACTGGTGATAGGGCTGCGTGCGCCCACCTCTGGGGCCACCCTGGCAGAATGCAGGAACCTTCAGACAGACTCGGCTGCAGTCAGAAAAGAGCTGGGAGTATGTCCTCAGTGGGATGTCCTGTTGGACAGGCTCACTGTCCTGGAGCACCTGCTGCTCTTACCCGGGTGGGGCACTGGCAGCAGGTTGACAAGACTCTGGGATGTGGGGCTGATGCCCTGTCCAGAGGCCTAGAGAGGAGGCTGTCCGTTGGAGCCACTTTCCTCGGCACGTTCAAGACCATGGTGCCAGACAAGCCCACTAGTGGGGTGGACCCCTGCTCCTGGTGCAGCATCTGGGACGTCCTCCTCCAGTACCGAGAAGGTCGGACAATCATCTTCACAACCCACCACCTGGATGAGGGGGAGGCACTGAGTGACCACATGGCTGTCCTGCAACAGAGCCAGCTCCATTACTGTGGTGCCCCCTTTAGCCTGACTGAGGCCTATGGCCAAGGCCTCTGCCTGACACGAAGCAGCTTTCTGCTCTGGAGTTAGACAGCCTGCAGGATGTAGCTTGCACCATGGCCCTGATGCAGACCTACGTCCCACAAATGTTTCTCAGGGACCACAGTGGGCACATGCTGAGCTACATCCTCCCCAAGGATGCTGACTGAGCTGGCTTCAAGGGGCTCTTCCAGATGCTGGAGCAGAACCGGCACTGCCTGCACCTGGCAGGTTGCAGAGTCGCAGATACCACCTTAGAGGAGATGTTTCTGATGCTTCTGCAAGATTCCAGAAAGCAGTTGGATGGGGCCCCAGGGACCCCAGGGATGGGATGGAGGCTCAGAGCCTGAGGCCTTCAGCATCACCTGCAGAGCTGCCCCAACAACAGTGCCTGGGCCTCCTCCCTGACGAACTTCCTGGGGCCACACACTGCTGAACCTGTTGGCCCTCCAAGAGGAGTACCTGTTGTTGCCCAGGGAGAGCCCCAGGCTGGAGGGTGAGGCCCGGATCCTGCTCAGGATGTGAACTCAGACCTGTCAAAGTCAGAGGACCTGGCAAGGGTGTGGGAGGCCTCCTGCTACAGAGGGTGCCTCCAAGGAAGGAACTGGTTTAGGCCCTCTTTCTCGTATGCAGGACACAGAGAAGGGAGCTCTGTCCCATGCAGCAAGGACATCTGCTTGACAGTAATAGTCATAACTACTCTTTGTCCTAGTGGTTATCAGCCTGTAGCATGTTATGACTCTACTACCAAATGCACAAGGGTGGGATGGGGGAATGAGGAGGAAGCTGGTCTTGCAAGGAATGTCAGGCCCTGTCCTGCGGGAGGGCAGTGGGTTTTGGGGGAAGGGTAGATAAACATAATACTCTCTTCAGGGCCTTGGGGGAAAGGAGTATATTTGCAAATCAATGAACTCGAGGTGCTACTCCCGCACCCAAAATAGACCTCTAGCAGCAGGTGATGTGAGGTAGAATTGCAAAACTGGCCTGTGAGTCTCATGACAAGGGGAAAATGATAGAGTCATCCAGTTGCTCAATCACTCTTTTTTAAACCAGCCAATAGGGATGCAGAGAAAATGACCCAAGTCCAAATTAGCCTAACTGCATCCTGCCCCCTGTGCAACCAAACCCTGACCCTTCCCTCGACCAATCACATTTTACCCCACCCACTACTTCCAGACCCCCTATAAATCCTTTGTTTTTCTGAAACTCTCTCTCTCTCCCCCACCCTACCACTGCATTGGTGAGTGTGCGTGGGATTGAGCTCGAGCTAGCTTGAATAAAGGCTTTATATTTTTGCATCGGACTCGGGCTCCCTAAGTGGTCTTTGCGGATCACCACCTCTGGGCGTAACAATACCCAGTATTGATGTCAATCTATATTCTTCTATAACTTTATTTAAATTTGGAATAAAGCCTGAATTACATCCTCCAGTCATAAAGAATCATAACTGTTTCTAGGTCATTGGGAAGTCAACACTGAAGTTTGCATCTGTGCTCATCTCACTCCCCACTTTTTGCTTGGAAAATATGAGTTACCAAGAAGCTAATTTGTACATTACCCATGACTGTTGGGAAAGAACACAACAATTTTTTTTTATATTACATGTATTCATATTCAAAAGGACATATATTTCAATTTTTAAAATATTTTATTGACATTTAGAGAGAGAGGAGGGGAGAGAGAGAGAGAGATCACAACATCTATTGGCTGCCTCCTGCATGCCTCTTACTGGGGATTGAGCTCAAAACCCAGGCATGTGCCCTGACCTGAAATCCTCAGGTGCATGGGATGACACCCAACCCATTGGACCACACTGCACAGGGCATATTTTGATTTTAATGCTTTGTTTTAGTCAGGAGGTCTTAAATATCCTATATAATAAAGAGGTAATATGCAAATTGACTATCACTCCAACACACAAGATGGCCACCACCATGTGGCCAAAGATGGCTTCCCCATGTGGACACAAGATGGCCAGCTGGGGAGGGCAGTTAGGGGCAATTGGGCCAACAGGAGAGCAGTTAGGTTTCAACCAGCAGGGGAGTGGTTAGGGGGTGATCAGGCTGGCAGGAGAGTGGTTAGGAGGTAATCAGGCAGATTGGCAGGTGAGCGGTTGGAAGCCAGCAGTCCTGGATTGTGACACAGACGTTCAACTGCCCGTTTAAGCCTGATCCTGGTGGAAAGTTAGGGGTTACCAGGACTGCAGGGGAGATCAGACCTAAACGGGTAATTGGACATCCCTCGAGGTGTCCATATTGGAGAGGGTGCAGGCTGGGCTATGGAACACACATTCCCTGTGCAAGAATTTCATGCACTGGGCCTCTAGTAAACAAAATAAAAATCCAAATCTATTTTAAGGGCTTATAACTGTAAGAGCTTTTAAGGCAAAATAGTACAAGGTATATGATTTATTAGGGCAAAGTAGATATATGATTTGTAAACCAGCTTATTTGTCTTGCCTTGTTGATTAAATAAAATTAAATAAAATTTATTTCTTATTATGAAAGTTTATTTTTATCATTTGTCTTATTTTAGTTTTCTGTTTAGTTAGTGCTTAAATAATCAGAATTCTATTTTTTTCCTTGTGGGAGACAAAGAAACTGGGCAATCTTATATAATAAAAGTGTAGTATGCAAATTGTCTCCTCGACATGGAGTTGTCTGGGAGTTTGACCAGGGGACAGGACCAGCCAGGGAAAGGGAGTGAGGCCCTGGCCAGCAGCCAGCAGCTGCTAGGGACCCTACCCATTCACAAATGTTATTCACTGGGCCTCTAGTATGTTATAAATAAACTGAAACTTGGGAATACTAGTAATTATCAGGATATTGGTCCACACTTGCAAAATAGTTTGTATAAGTCAGTAACGAAGATAAATATTTTTGAATGCATTATCAATAGTCAATATGCAAATAATTTACTATGGCACTTGTAAATTATTACTATGGCACTTAGCAATTACTATGGCACTTGTGACTGGGACAAATGAAGAAAATAGACACTTTCACTTTATTATGCAACAACATAATAAGCAATATTCTTTATCACCTATATAAAACACACAGTACACACACACACACACACACACACACACACACACACACACTCAAGTGTACAAACACTGGTTAGTCACCACAGGATATTCACTCCTCTTCCTTTTCTACCAGCAATTATATTCCTCTGGTTCTGACTTATTCACAGTTGACTCAGAGCAGAAATTATGAACAACTCTGAAGTACAGAGAGGTTACTTAGTTCAGAGCTGGGACCAAAACTAGATTATTTATATTTTTTAGTTTTTTTAAAAAAATATATTTTTGATGATTTCAGAGAGGAAAGGATAGGGAGAGATAGAAACATCGATGATGAAAATCATTGATTGGCTGCCTCCTGCACGCCTCTACTGGGGATGCAGCCTGCAATTGGTCATGTGGCCTAACCAGGAATCAAACTGTGACTTCCTGATTCATAGGTAGATGCTCAATTATTGAACTACACTGGCTGGACAAAACTAGGTTCTTTTTAAAAACTAATCTGTGTTTAAATCTAACCTTGCTTAAACTACTTCAGTGTTTTCCTGCTAATCTGATAAAATTCCAAACCCATGGACAATCTCTCCAACCTCACCTGTTCAACACTTCCATGAATTATCTCTGTTCCAGCCTCATAGAATATTTTTCTATGCCTCAAATATGCTCTCTCATTTCAAAATGCCTTGGTTTACAATACTCTCCTGTGTCTTTTACTACATAGGTATTTATTTAAATGTTATTTCTCGACGAGAGTCTTCCCTGAGCCTATAGCTGAGTTACATTTGAGTTACATTCCCTTGCTATAAACTCTTTCAGCCACATTGACCTTGCAGTTAAGATTCATCACATTTGCAATTATTTGTCTAATATGTGTCCTTTTTTTCTAGACCACAAGCAATTGGAAGACAAGAATGGATTCTCCCTTATTAAAATTACATGTTCCATTTTGTGGGCAGTACCTGGTACATACCACAAATTATTTAAAATTGGATAATTGATTGCTAAATGATTGATTAATGTGTCTGGATCCCAATGATTATTTCTGAATTATATCATACTGCTTCTTCAAAATAAAATATATTTTACAAATATATGATTCTATAAATGTCTACCTTCTGTTGCCAATAAGATCATCTTAGATGATTTTTCAGTAGTTATAGTTACTTCTTTTCTGAGTAGTACATGGTGGAAAAAGTTAGGGATTGGAAAGGAAAAGATTAGTGCAAGGATCCACTCTGTCAGTTTGAGAGTTCTGCTTTTATAGTCTTCCATTCATGACAGAGATTAAAGCAAATTTTGAAAATGTCTTATTGTGATACCTCTCCTCGTTTTCAAATCAAATTCTACAGATAGGTAAAGTCAGCCTAGGAACATTGTTCAATCACTATTAAGAAAATGTTTTCTAGACTCATAAGTCCATTAGCTCTCAATTTTTAAAAATCTCATTTGTTTTTATTAATTTTTATAATATTTTTCTCTTCAAATTGATAGCCTACAGTATCCTCAACAAGGAGTCTACCTGTCTTTTGCTCTATTGCTTTAGTCGCTAAACTCAAGAGAAGGAAAATTCTAAGCTATCTTTCTTGTACACCTAAGCCACCTCATCTCATAGCTCCAAGAACATAACTATGACTGCTAAGTGAGGAGCATTTTTGGATACCTATTTGAGATATAAAAAGTGCTTAGTGTCCATAAAACAAGTTTATATCATATCTATTCTTATTCATATTTTTCGGGTCTTAAAAATTTTAAGTATTTATGTTCAGATGATCTGACAATCTGAAAATTTTAAATACTTTATCTCTCTTACTAGCTGGGTAAAAAGTGCATCCTCAAGCACCTTAAATTTGCAAAAAGTCTTAAAATGGTTGACACTATTCTAAAAGTTTAGATGATTCATTTAGGGTCACCATATAGCTGAAACAGTCTGACCTAAGCACATAGGATGACTCATGGTACCAATAAAAGTGATGAGGGACTTGGATCGGATGAGTGAATTGAAAACTTAACATGAAACATCACCATTAGTGTTACTATCGTTAGCATTATCATCAGCATGTCCAGACTTAAAGCAATGCTCCAGCTCCATGTTAGGAGTTTTTTTGTAACCCATCATGGCCCCATAGGCTTAAAACTTCATGTGGTCAAGTAAAATCTTAATTTTTAAAAATTACATAATATTTCACATTTAAGTTGTTTTGAGATATATTTCCTCAGCTGTTGTTTATAAGTGATTGTGCTTGATTTTTCTGGGCACTGAACTCCATTTGGTTTAATGTCCTATACTAGAGGCCCGGTGCATGAAATTCATGCATGGGGAAAGGGGGTACCCTCAGCCCATTCTGTACTCTCTCCAATCTGGGAACCCTCGGGGGATGTCCGGACTGCTGGATCCTAATTGTTCACCTGCCTACCTGCCTAGTCACAATTAACTGCCCCGCCCCCACCCGGCTGATTGCCCCTCACTGCCTCTGCGTGCCAGCCTGATTGCACCTAACTACTCCCCTGCTATCCTGGTCACCCTAACTGTTCCCCACTGTTTGCCAGGTCACCCCCAACTGCCCACTCTCTGTTGGCTGGGCGCTCTTTACCACCCCTGCCAGCCTGGTCACCCCTTACTGCCCCCTCCTGCCAGCCTAGTTTCCCCTCATGGCCCTTCTGCTGGCCTGGTTTCCCCACATAGCCTACTTGTTCATTCATTTGGTTGTCCCTCACTAATCCCCCTAAAGGCCCGGTTGTAGGCAACTATCTTGTAAGAATGTGAGGGTTAATTTGCATATTAGCTCTTTATTATATACTAGGGGCCCAGTGCACAAAAATGTGTGCACTCGGGGAGGTCCCTCAGCCTGGTCTGTGCCCTCTTCCAGTCTGGGATCCCTTGGGGGATGTCCACCTGCTGGTTTGCCTGGCCAGCCTGAGTGAGGGGCTGATGGCTATTTGCAGGCTGGCTAAGCCCCCCAGTGGGGACCCTCACCCCATGGAGGTGTGGCCAGCCTGGGTGAGGGGCCGAGGGCAATTTTCAGACTGCCCACAGTCCCTTCAGGGTTTGGGTCCCTACTGGGGTACCTGGCCAGCCTGGATGAGGGGTTGAGGGCTGTTTTCAGGCTGCCCACAGCTCCCATTGACCCAATGTCTCAGCAAGGTTGGCTGGAAGTAGGTTTCTGGGGTTTATTTATCTTCTATAATTGAAACTTTTTTGCTTTGAACGGAGGCCAAGGCAGGGAATGAAGCCTCCTGTTTGCTTCAGCTCTGTGGCTTCTATAATTGAAACTATGTTGCCTTGAGTGGAGGCCCAGCCTGCTGAGGCAGACAGTTTCCTTCAAATAGAAGCCTCCTGTTTGCTCTAGCTCCATGGCTGCCGGCTGCCATCTTGGCTGGGTTAATTTGCATACAGTTGCTCTGATTGGCAGGTGGGCATGGCTTGGGTGTCTCTGAGTGATGGTTAATTTGCACATTACTCTTTTATTAGATTAGATGATAATCACATTCTCATGTTGTCATGCCCTCATGCAGTCATGCCCTAACGTCTCAGACAATCAACACTGGGGAGAGAGGAATGGGGACCAGCCAGGCACAAAGGAGCTCATGAGGGAGGAATGGGAAACTGCTGTGCTGCAGCCCGGGAGAGGGACAAGCTGCCTGCCCAGTGGTCTCAGGCACCAAGAGATGTGCCTGCGCCTGTGCCTTGAGGCCCAGGAGAGGGACAAGCCACCTGCCCTGTGGTCCCCATCCCCTGTGGCTGTGGTCGGCCCAGGTGAAGCTGGCCAAGGTCCCAGGTGCTTATGACTGGCCAGAGGATGGAATCATGGGTCCCAGGTGCAGTACAAGGCAGTGGTGGTTATGGGTGATCATGTTAGCAGGAGAGCATTAGGGCATTCAGGCCAGTAGGAGTGTGCAGGCAGGCAGAGGGGTTAGGGGCAATCAGGCAGGAAGGCAGGCAAGTGGTTAGGAGCCAGCTGTCCCGGATTGCAAGAGGCAATCAGACATCCCCCTAGGGATCCTGGATTGGAGAGGGAGCAGGACAGGCTGAGGGACCGCCCCCCCCCACTGCCGTGCATGAATTTCATGCACCAGTCCTCTAGTTTATTCATAAGTATCATGTCCTAGATTGTTTTGACATGGGGCTTGTTAATTATCCTTATCATATGTAGTATAGTTAAAACACACAGGAAAAAAGAGAGAGAGAGAGAGAGAAAAAATACAGTTCTATCCACAACAAAATTATGTGTGGTGAAAGAAAATCAAGTTGAATCACACTAAGGATCAGCTGAAAGCTTACCCTGCTGTTCATAGCACACTATGGGGAGCCACCTCCAAGCTGCATTGTTCAGACATAAAAAGAAAAATCATAGAACATTAGGTTCTTAAAGGACTAACTTCTTTATAATCTTTGATTTGTGTCCTAGCTCAGCCCAATCAACAATAACCCAGCCTAATTCTTGTTACATTCCCTGGCACGCCCATCACCACTTTCACACACCAAATGCTCTTTCATTTAAAAAACTATGAGCTTCCCTAGGAAACTGCACAGAGAGAATGGGAACTGGGTCACATGACCTTTTCTAAGAAATATTATAACATTCCAACGATATTAAGAAAGCAGACAAATTTCCAAGTGATCAAAATCTCTTTGATTAAATGTATAAAGGTAAAACTTATAATTAGGCCAGCAGGGAAGCAGTTCATGGCAACCAGGACTGCAGGGCAGGCAGTAAGGGGTGTCCAGGCTGGCACACAGAGGCAGTGAGAGGCAATGAAGCTGGCATGCAGAGGCAGTGAGGGGCGATCAGGCTGTCAAGCAGGTGTGTGGGGGGGTGGGTGGGTAGTTAATTGTGATTAGGCAAGCAGGCAGGTGAGCAATTAGGAGCCAGTAGTCCAGGATTGTGAGAAGGATGTCAGACTGCCAGTTTAGGCCTGATTCCCAGGTATCAGGAAATTGTCCTCTTGGATTGTCAAAAATAGATAAATACCAGAGTTAACAGATCTGTTTGTTTATTTTTTAAATCTTTATTGTTCAGATTATTACAGTTGTTCCTCTTTCCCCCCCCCCATAGCTCCCCTCCTCCCAGTGCCCACCCCACCCTCTGCCCTTATAACCCCCCCCCGACTGTCCTCATCCATAAGTGTATGATTTTTGTCCAGTCTCTCCCCACATCCCCAACATCCCTTTCCCCCTGAGAATTGTCATCTCCTCCCTTTCTATGACCATAATTCTATTCTATTCACCAGTTTATTCTGTTCATCAGACTTTTTTATTCACTTAATTTTTAGATTCACTTGTTGATAGATATGTATTTGTTGTTCATAATTTTTACCTTTACTTTTTCTTCTTCTCCTCTTCTTAAAAGATACCTTTCAGCATTTCATATAATACTGGTTTGGTGGTGATGAACTCCTTTAGCTTTTTCTTGTCTGTGAAGTTCTTTATCTGACCTTCAATTCTGAATGGTAGTTTTGCCGGGTAAAGTAATCTTGGTTGTAGGTTCTTGCTATTCATTACTTTGAATATTTCTTGCCACTCCCTTCTGGCCTGCAAAGTTTCTGTTGAGAAATCAGCTGACTGTTGCATGGGTGCTCCCTTATAAGTTAACTACATGCTTTTTTCTTGCTGCTTTTAAAATATTCTCTTTGTCTTTTGCCCTTGGCATTTTAATTTAAAATTCCTTGGCATTTTAATTATGATGTGTCTTGGTGTGATTCTCCTTAGATTCCTTTTGTTTGGGGTTCTCTGTGCTTCCTGGACTTGTAAGTCCATTTCTTTCACCAGGTAGGAGAAATTTTCTGTCATTATTTCTTCAAATAGGTTTTCGATATCTTGCTCTCTCTCTTCTTCTGGCACCCTTATAATTCTGATGTTGGTACGCTTGAAGTTGTCCCAGAGTCTCCTTACACTATCTTTATATTTTTGGATTCTTTTTTTTTTGCTTTTCTGGTTGGGTGTTTTTTGCTTCTTTGTATTTCAAATATTTGACTTGTTTCTTGTAATCCTCTAGTCTGGTGTTGGATCTCTGTATATTATTCTTTATTTCAGTTAATGTATGCTTAATTTCTAGCTGATCCTTTTTCATATCCTCAAGGATATCACTAAATTTATTGGCAGTCTCTAGAATATTCTTGAAAATCCTTATAACCATGGTTTTGAACTCTATATCCAGTCATTTGCTTTCCTCCATTTCTGTCATTTGTGATCTGTTTCTTTGTCTCTGCATTTTGGCTGCTTCCCTGTGTTGATAGAGTGGCTTTCTGTGCTAGGTGTCCTATAGGGCCGCATGGCTCAGCCTCCCCAATTACCTGAGGTGGACACTCTTGGTGCATTCCTTTGTAGGCTTTGTGCAGTCTTGTTGTAGCTAAGCCTTGATTGTTTTTGGTATTACTGGGAGGAATTGACCTCCAGGCCATTCTCAATTGGCTATGAGAATCAGCTGTGTCTACAGTAGAACTTCTGTGCTAGAGACACCCTTATGGGGCAAGATTTGCTTCAGTGGGACTTTGGTGCTCACTGAGTCTGCCCCCTGAGTGTTTCTCTTATGGATCTGAGGAGTTGTAATCTGGATGGTCTCACTCTGACAACTGGGTACACTGGCTCTTGGATCTCTAAGCAGGTGCTAATTTAAGCTCTGCCTGAGGCTACCCAGCCTTTTATATGCAAAAGCCTCTGCACACAGCTTGGGTGGGGCAGGGTCTCAGGGAATCCACAGGGTGGAGCAACCAGCTATGGATGATCTTCAGCCCAGCCCTAAGAGGCCCTGGGTTTCAGTGTACCGTGGTAATAGCTGCACGCAGCACTGAAAGAAAGCCGCTCTGGAGTTCCTCCCACTGCCAAACAGTCCAGCTTCTCCCTGTATGAGTCTGGATCCCCAGAAACTCACCCAGAACTGGAGTTCAGAGCCTTCAAGAGCTTGTGACTCCATCTGGATTGAAAAAGACAACTGCATCCTCAGTTGCCAGCCCTTTCCACGTGCCCGCCTCTGTACCTCTGCACTTTACTTCTGCTCCTCCTCTGAGACACGGTGTGCTTCTCTCTTTACTTCTAGTTGTAGAATTTCCACTCAGCCAGCTTTCCTGTGGTTCTGGGTGGTGTCTGCCCTTTCTCTTTGTTGTAGTTTTGAAGTGGTTGTGCGAGGCAGCAATTTCAGGTGTTTACCTATGCTGCCATCTTGGTTTTTCCAATCAGATCTGTTCAGTTTTAAACTAGTTTGTTTATACCTTAATCTCAATCATTAACCCCAGATTGTTACACCACACAGATGAGCTCAGAATTCATGCTATAAACATACATCATTTATGGGCATGCAATGCTATTGTTGACTCTGATTTGACCAAGCTTATTTCAATGGTTAGACTTGCACTGACTAACCAGGGTTCTGTTCCCTACCCAAGCATAGAATAAGGAGAAAGATAATTGTCTTATATTGGTCTCTAAAGTGGAGGAAATGTTCATTGTTTTCTGGAAAAGATGATTGGAAGTCAGTTTTCAATGTGGTAGTTCTAAATATGTCTCTGGTTTATTTTGTCATTTTGTCATAAAAAGACAAGGGCAGAGAAAGTTTTGTACAAAGTGCCTTTTACTATTTTTCTGCATGATTAAAAATTGCATCATTCTCTTACTACTTTGACAGTGGAGACCTGAATTAAATGAGAGAGAAAATATTTATTTTGTATTTGTTTTCTTAATTAAGATATATTTGGGGGAGATTCCAAAGATATAATGAATTGCCACAAATTTAAATATTTTACTTAATGATAAAAAATGAGTATTTTATTTCTATATAAATTGAAGAAGAAAAATAGCTCCAATGTAATAAATAAATCATACTCCACATAAATAGTTATGATTCTTTACAGAGAATTTTTAAAAAATGCATGAAATTTTATCAGGATTATTTTGATTGAACATGTAGAAGACTACACGCCACTGGCTTAGGCCTGGAGGCACTGTGTGAGTGCTGTCTCTGGGCAAGGTTCTGTGTTGTGCCCACCTCTGTGGGCTGGATCTGCAATCGCCTTTTCTCCTTGTGTAGTTGTAGACTTAGAGATGGCAGCTATAGGTAACACATTCTCTCAAGTTTATGTCCAATGGGCAGGAAAACTGTCCTTTCCATAAAGCTCTGACTTTTTGCCCAAGCTTTGCTCATGTTCTTCTACCCAGATTAACCCCCGTAGCCAGAGAAATGCAATGTCCAGGGTCATCCTCTTCACCCTGGGATTCTTAGTGCAGGCACGTCACTGAGGCCACGAAGTCTATGAGTGGAAGGCAGGGTATATTTCCATGGGATAATGGAGGTATAATGATCAGAAAGAGACAAATGCTTTTGAGGAAGAATAGATGCTCCTGCAAAGACTTATTTTTCCTTCCATGAAGAATTTTGGAAACAAATCAAGAAATCTTACAGTCCCAGCTGCCCCAGTATTCAGAAGTACATGCTATTAAGATACTTTTCTCTTTTATAGACTCATATATATATTCCCACATAGCCTAATCTGTTTTATTTTTAACCATGTTGTTGGATAATGTGCTTTTCCTTTATTTAGTATTATTTTATGAAGGCTTTCAGAAGTATTAACATAGTCCTCATGTTCATTTTTAATTGAGCAAAATTTTATCAGAAAAGTCTAATGTGTAACCTCATTTTGCTCTCAGGGCAAAGCAATTGTGTGTGGAAAGGGTGCATAAATACCTCTTTGACAATCATATATATTTAATGTAATTGGGACCATACTCTCGAAATAGCCCTTTCACACCCTAGCCAGGTTGGCTCACTGGGTAGAGCATTGGCCTGGGGACTGAAGAGTCCAGGTTCAATTCTTTCAAGGGCACATGCCTGGGTTGTGGACTCGATCCCCCATAAGGGGCGTGCAGGAGGCAGCAAATCAATGATTCATCATTGATGTTTCTATCTCTCTCTCCCTGTCCTTTTCTCTCTAAAATCAATAAAAATATATTTTAAAAAGGAATAGCCCTCTCCTTCATGTACTAGTAGCATTATACTGTGATAATTTTCTCTGTGTGTTGTTGAACAATACTGCTAACAAGAGTTTTAACAGGATCAGGTGTTCCATAATTTATTTACCTGATCTCTATTCTCTCATTTTAATTATTACAATTTTAACTGTTATATGTAAAGGATAACTTCAATGAATATTTTTACTATAAATCTATATTTGTATCTCTATTTCCTTAGAGTAAATACTTCAAAGGAGCATTGCTGAATATGACAGTCTAAAATGTTGTAAGATTTTTGATAGATATTGCCACAATGCCCTCTAGAAGGATGGTTCCATTTATATTTACAATCTGACTTTTGCTAACACTTGCTATTAAAATTGTTTTCTTAAAATTGTTTAATTTAGAAATAGTGCATTCATATAGTTTAAAAAATGCTATTATCAATAAATCAACAAATAATAAGTGCTGGAGAGAAGGTGGAGAAAAGGGACCCTTTGAGAGCTGTTGGTGGGAATGCAGATTGGTACAGCTACTGTAGAAGGCAGACAGAGTTACCTCAAATAATTAAAAATAGAACTGCCTTATGACCCAGCAATTCAACTTTGGGAAATATATCCAAAGAAATCTTAAACACTAATTTGAAAACATATATGCATCCTTATGTTTACAGCAGTGTTATTTACAACTAGGGGCCCGGTGCATGAAATTAGTGCACTGGGAGAGGGGGTTCCTCAGCCCAGCCTGCCCCCTCTCACATATTGGGAGCCCTCAGGGGATGTTCTACTGATGGCTTAGGCCCACTCCCTGCTTCCCATGAGTAGCGGGCCTAAGCCACAGTCTGGCCTCCCTATGTGAGAGGCGATCAGGCTAATCAGGGGAAGCCACCAGCCCCATCACCCCACTGCTGCAGCCACTGCCAGTCACCACAGCCACCAAAGTGTTTTCATCAACACGGACTCTAGTCTCTTCACCATGAAGAAATGACAACTTTCTTAGGCATTTTCAAGATGTGTCTTTCATAGGATATGACATTTCTTTTTTTTTAATCCTCACCTGAGGATATATTTCCATTGACTTTTAGAGAATGTGAAAGAGGGGAAAGACAGAGAGAAACATCAAAGTAGGAAGAACACTTCGATTGGTTGCCTCTTGCATGAGCCCTGACCTGGGCCCTGGCCAGGGAGGAGTCTGCAACCTAGGTACATGCCCTTGGTCAGAATTGAACCCAGACCCTGCAGTCAGGAGGCTGAGGAATTATGCACTGAGCCAAACCGGCTAGGGCAGGATATGACATTTTTTAACCCTCCAGCAGTGGACCTTCATTTTTTTTCTCCAGGTGTGTGGTGGAAAAACCCTAGATTGCCTTTTTGGATTCTTATTACCCAAGTTACTAAGAATATTACCAGTGGCATACAGGGAGGTTAGCCAATGAGCGTTAAGTAAAGGTGTTTCCTCTGTAGTTCACTCCCATCGCCGGCTCCAGCCTTGGCCCTCCAATCCCAGCTCCACACCTACTCAGGCCTGTAGCCTCTGTTCTAGGATGCAGGCCTGGGAAGAAGACCCCAAACCCCTGAAATGGCCAGCTCCATCTCTTCCCAAGCAGAGGTCTCTGCCTGAGGCTGCAGGCCTGGGCAGAAGGTCCCCCAATCCCGGTGATGGCTGGCTCACCCCTTCCTTCTGCTGGAGGCTACAGGCCTGGGCAGAAGACCCCCCAATCCCCATGATGGCCGGTTCCACCCCTTACCTAGCGGTGTGGGGGGTCTCTGCCTGAGGCTGCAGGCCTGAGCAGAAGACCTCCCAACACCCCCCTTCCCCACCCCACAATTGCCTGTTCTGCCCCTTCCCAGGTTCCTGCCATTGATGGCTCTGCCCCTGGCTCCCCTTTGCCTCCCCCACCACCTGACTGGCTAACAGACCTGGCTACTTCAGTTGGGGCTTAGGCGGACTGGGCACCACTATCTTAGTTGAGTTAATTTGCAATTTGCTCCTGATTTGTTGGTGGGCATGGCTTGTGGGTGTCTCAGAGTGATGGTTAATTTTTATAATACTCTTTATTAGATTAGAGAGCCAAGATTTGGAAGCAGCCTAAATGCCTATCAGTAGATGAGTAGATAAAAAAGCTGTGGTACATCTACACAATGTAATACTACTTGGCCATAGAAAAGAAGGAAATCTTACACTTTGTGTCAGTAGGCATCGACCTGGAGATTACTATGTTAAGTGAAATAAGCCAGTCTGAGAAAGATAATACCTTATGATTTCATTACATGTGGAATTTAATGAATAAAATAAAATAAAAGTGGAGACAGACACAGGGATACAAAGAACAGACTGATAGTTGGGGGAGATGTAGCTGGATCTGGGTGAGAAACATGAGGGGATTAAGCAAGTATAAAAGAGAAAGACTCATGGGCACAGACAACAGCATTTTGATTGCCAGAGGGAAAGAGGAATGCAGGGAGGTAGAAGAGGGTAAAGGGATAAATAATGGAAGGAGACTTGACTTGGGGTGTAAACACACAATACAATATACAGATGATGTATTGTGGAATTGCATACCTGAAACCTATATTTAAAAAAAGAGTCCCATTATTTCAAAAAATTCTGCTATCAGTGCATCTACTGATTAAACCATAAATCAAAAATGTTTCTCCCTGATATATCAAAATTGAGTCGCATTTATTAACTTCTGTGCTATAACATAAGAAAAGTGTTTTAACACATCTATATTGCCTATTCTCCCTAGTTTTTTTTTTAATTTTTTATATTATTATATTCAAATATAAGTATAATTTAATCTTCTAAACTCTAAAACTTTTTAGTCCTATCATTTGAGATATTAATAAATTGGGTAGAAAAAATTTTGTACTGTGGTTCTGTGGCTCAGTTGTTTGGAATGTCATCCTGTACACCAAAAGTTTGTGGGTTTGATTCCTCTGGTCAGAGCACATACTTGGGTTACAGATTTGATACCCAATCAGGAGGCAACCAACTGATATTTTTCTCTCTCTCACTTGCTCTCCCCCTTCCTCTCTCTCTAAAAAAATAACATTCACAATAACTTCTCCCACTTTCCTCCACCATCAAGTCCCCTTTACCTTCCATCAGCTACATCAACACATCTTCTTTAGAGAGGAACTGTACAACTTTAGGACTTTTATCAGGTGGATGTGGTGGAGCCCACATTCTGGATATAATGGAAAGCCACAGAAAAATGCATGGATGGCATAAGTTATAGTAATAAGATAGTAATTAAAGTCTTTTCTTGGTCTATAGAGGGTCTTGTTTACATCAACACAATGGATATTTTGAACCAGAACTTCTTTGATTGGGGGAAGGGGAACTGTGTTGTCACTGTCTACTAGATGCCAGTGCTAAGCTCCCAGTTGAGAAAACCAAACGTGTATCCAGATCTTGATCAGTATGCCCTGCAGTTGCAATGTTGCCTAGGGTCATAACCACTGGTCTGTAAGTGTTTGCCTATAATCCTTCCCACACTTCTGCTATGATTCCAAAGGAAAAAGCAGTCTGACTCAACGCATAACTAGCTTTGCAGTCTGCAGGACGGGTACAGGTAACAAAGCTACAGAGAGGGTAGAGCACATAGTCTCCTCCACATGATGCTTTTCCTTCCTGGGGAGAACTGAATTTTGTTGTTGTGCATTTTATTTCCTCCCTGAGCTTGCTGTGGACACTTATGTTCTCCTTTTGTCTCAAGAGATACTTCTATCCTAAAGTCAGCAGCAGTTCTCACACATTTAAGTTTGCTCTCAAATCTGTCTGTAATGTTTGTTCCCTAATGTTTTGTAATTTCCTTATGGATTCAAGTCCTACCTTCAGCATCTTGAATAATTTAAGTACATTTCTTTAAAATCATTTTCATGTTGCTCTGAATTTACAGTTCATTGGTTGTGAATTCTCTCTGTGTTATAGTTTGCTTTTAATTTTGACTCTGAGCTTAACTTCATTCAATGGAAATAATTTATTTCAGGAGTCTTGTTAGGGTCCTGTGGTGAATATATCACCACAATTGTGGGGATGTTTTACCTCTGAGTTTTACTAATCAAGTATTTAAGGTTAATTTCTCACCTCATTATTTCCTCACCATGTAAAAAAACATTCAAGATGGGATCCCATACTCATGCAGGGCACAAACTCAATTGTCTGCTTTCTTGCTGCTAAAGACTCTTCCTCATTGACAGTCCAGGGCATACCACATGCTACCTGAACCATCACTGGCCTGGTGGACACAATTTTATTTTAGTGTCCATTTATGTAAAGAATACCTCTTCTCAGCACACTCATTGTGGAGGCCTCAGTTCTACTTCACATGGAGCCCAGAGAATGCAGCCTTAGCTGTTCAGCACGTTGAGTCTGAAAACCCTACTTGAAGGCATAGATTGATATCCAATATATTTTGAGTTAATAGACATTCCTCTCTGTTATCAGTCACCTCACTTTACCATTAAGCTCAGCTAAGCATTTCATCTTATATTTTGCTGTTGTTATAAATTACTCAGCTCATCTGTGTTTGTAATGAAGGTAGGAGGCAAGCATTACATACCAGTCTAGCCTGCCATTCTGCCTGCAGGAGTCCTGGCAGTGCTTCTAGGTATATGGTAGGAGAAGCTGGTCAGGCAGGTAGAGATGAGGTGTGTGAGGAATGGGATTATAGGAGCTGAAATAGTGAAACAAATGGTAAACAGTTGTAAACACTCTCACACAACACAGAAGGAGACCCATGCCTTTGTTTCTTTATAAGATCAGGAGCTGATGGAAATTTTAAGTATTATAACTAGAATTTTTTTCAGAAGAAAACTCTGACAGTATCTATACTAATAAAATAGTACTATGCTAATTAGACTGGGCCAATCAGCCATTTTACAGATGTCTGGCTTCCTCCCAGACAAAGCCATGATGGTGGGGGCCAAAGCAGAGAGGGCAGTTGAAGGTGAGATTGGACTAGCTGGGGAGGGCAGTTGGAGGTGAGATCAGGAGAGCAGGGGAAGGGAGTTGGGGTCAACCAGGGCAGCAGAGGAGGTCAGTTGGAGGCGAGATAAGGCTGGCAGGGGAGAGCATTTTGGGGCTAGATCAGGTTGGCAGGGGAGGGCAGTTAGGGGCGATCAGGAAGGCAGACATGTGATTCGTTAGGAGCCAGTGGTCCCAGATTGCAAGACCAACTGCCCTCCCTTGATGACAATCTTGTGGTGGCCGTCTCATGGTGACCATCTTGTGGTGGCCGTCTTATGATGGTCATCTTGTGATGGCCATCTTGTAGTGGCCATGGCCTTCTTGTGATGACATAAAGGTGTTGCATGAGGGCTAGAGGACCACCTAGGCTTTTATTAGTATAAACTAGAGGCTCAAATGCACAAAATTCATGCAAGGGGCTTGGCCCTCACAGCCTCTCACAGCCTTTGGCTGGCGCTTGCAGCCCCAGCTTCATTCGGAAGGTCATCTGGAAGGACTTCTGGTAGGTTGTTCAGCTGTGTGGTCTAATTAGCATATAAACTCTTTATTATATAGGATGTGAACAGAAACTATATTTAAGCGTTGTTTTTTTTGTTGATTTGTTTGTTTTTTTATCCTCATCCGAGGATATTTTACATTGATTTTTAGAGAGAGTGAGAGAAAGAAACATGGATGTGAGAGAGACACATCAATTGGTTGCCTCCAGCACATACCCCAACCAGGGATAGGAACAAAACCAAAACTTGGGTACATGCCTTTGACCCAAAATCAAACCCATGACCCTTCAGTGTGTGGGACAACATTCTAACTACTGAGCTAACCAGCCAGGGATGTATTTAAGTGTTGATTCATAAAATGTTCATGGTGAAGTTGCCAACTTTAAAACTTATTAAATGTTACTCTACAGTCTATAAGCAAGAAATTTGGAGGTGTTGATATTATGAGAACCTTTCCAAGAAAACTGAGGGAAGGAACAACAAAAGAAAAACAATGATTTGTGAATACTGTAACTGATGTGGAGAGAGAAGACATCAAGTTTCACCAGTAATCAGTCCTAGACAATGAATGTGCTGACTGAATTATACATGTTTATCCTCAACATGAGGGCCTAGAAAAACAAGCACCTTTATTTGCTTTACTATGAGATTTAATAGTTGAGACAAGTTATTTTTTAAAAAGTGCAGAACATTAATACAACCAGGTACTGAGTTTTCTGTGTAATATCTGGCTTTGCTTTCTCAAAACCTTTTCCTCTGCCTCCCTCTAGTGAGTCAAAGGCAACAAAACAGGAGAAACAGAAGCAACTCATTTCATTACTAGTAAGTTTAAACTGGGGACAAAAAATAGGAATGAGAACCCCTTCTTCAGGACCTTTAGGTTAAAGGTCAAGGTAACTTGCTATTCAAGCATCTTATTTTCAGTGTGGGCATTAACTCTATTTTGTGGAAAGTTTCACAACAACAGGGCTGAGATCTTCAGAAGCAATGGAGTCTAGAAAGTCAGTGCTGGGACCACTTCACTGAGGCAGGGCCGGCTGTCAGAAGCAGGTGTTCCATGCACAGGTAATGTGTTTCTAGTACCCAGTAGATATGTCAAAATGAAGACATGCTGTTCCCAACACCATCTAAATGATTCAAGGAAACATAAAGAAGGCACAGTGTAGAATGGCTAATCACGGCCACAGCTAGTGAGCTCCTCAGAATCGAGGATACCTGGGAACAAATTCACAGAAGGAGAGGATGCTGAACTGTGTGATTACCTAGTTTACATGTGTTTACTAAGTAAGTGTGTATGCTTCTAGTTAAAAGAAAGAAAAATTGAACATAAAAGCACTGGTATAATGCACTTTAATTATATCTTGTTTACTGAGATGTGTGAACCCAGATGGTCAGTGAAACTTACTTCCACTTTAACTGAATTAGAAGGGCTTCCCTCAATGTTGTTGTTGTTTTTGTTTGTTTGTTTGTTTGTTTTTACAATTTCTCACTTACAAGCACCTCAAAAGTGTGAGTTTCTAAGCATAAGACCACAGAGGATCATAGTATCTGTGAGATAAAGGTGGATTTTTGCAGCAAACTAAGTAGATAAGGTTGGTCAGGATCAAGATGAGAATGTCAGAAAATGCTGCTTCAGTACCATTTAATTATCAAGTATCACATTAGATAATTTACACATTAGCTTTGTATCTGAATGTTGATGATCTTGGAATGATTCAAGGGCAAATTTCATGTTAGACATCCTGCCACACTGTCATTGACAAAGCTATGTTTATGATTTCTATCACACTCTCACTTTTATTTATGCACCATTTATCTATCACATATATTGTACTAGATATTGTGCCAAGCTTTAAAAACACAGAAGAAATGGCTTTTACTTAATCAAGAAATTTAGTCTAGTAGAGGAGTCACGAATATGTCAACAACAGCAATACCATGTAATAAGATCAATGATAAAAGCAAACAGAGGTTATGAAAACACACAGAAAAGAACATTCAGATTGAGAGGAGACATGTGGGGAGAAAGACAGGAGGATCCCTTGGAGGAGGGACACATGAGCTGACTATCTGCCATAGTGTGCCTAGAAAATATCTAAAGACATGGGTAAGATCTTTTGTGGAGACTCTCTTCCCATCAACCTCCAAGAATTATGATAGTTAAGATATAAATAATTCTGAATCTCACAGAGCTTTAAAATTAATATCTTCCTTTATATCTACACTAGAGGCCCAGTGCACAAAAATTTGTGCACTTGGTGGGGGGGGGATGCGAGTCCCTCAGCCCAGCCTGTGCCCTCTCATAGTTTGGGAACTCTTGGGGGATGTCCACCTGCTGGCTTACGCTTGCTCCCCGTGCAATCAGGCCTAAGCTGGCAGTGAGACATCCCTCTGGCAGACTGGGAGCCCTCAAGGGATGTCCACTTGCCAGCAGGGAGCAGGCCTAAGCTGCAGTCGGACATCCTTAGTGCTGCTGAAGAGGCAGGAGAGGTTCCCTCCACCACTGCTGTCCTGGCAGCCATCAGCTTGGCTTGTGGCTGAGCAGAGCTCCCCCTGTGGGAGTGCACTAACCACCAGAGGCAGCTCCTGCATTGGGCGTCTGCCCCCTGGTGGTCAGTGTGTGTCATAGTGACCAGTCATTCCCGGTGGTTCTGCTGTTAGGGTAAGGTGACCAGATTTTAACATTGTTAAAGCAGGACATCATTGACGGGAGGGGGGGAAGGGGGAGTAGGGGGGTGTTCTTTTATTATTATTATTACTTAAAATATTACAAAGACTAGTACATATGTCTCTTTTTTTCCCCCCTTGACCTTCCCCCGTCCTCGCCTACCCTGACCAGGGCAGGGAGGGGTTCTTGATTAAAAATTTGGTCTATATGGAGCAATAAAAATTTTCATAGAATGCAAAAGTAGTATTGTAATATATATTTTTAAAATTTCAACATAAGTACAATTTACAAATATAATAAATAAAAAATTTGTATAGTATTATTTTATTCTTTGGCATATTTCCCATTTGAGTGAATTTTTTTTAGTAGATTGCTGTTGTTGTTTAAAAGGTCATGAAATTTTTCGCAAGAATTTGTTAAATTATATTTCACACATAAAATGGCTTTCAAAGTCTCAATATTTAATTGTGATTTTTCTGATGTCCACACTTTACTTACCATAGAAAAAACGCGTTCAGTCACAGCATTAGTTTCTGGTAAGGACAGTGCGTTATTATTTTAATTTTAATCCTATATTTATTTCTAAATAATAACAATACTAACTTGTATTATTTTTCCTCTGAATTTGCCGTAACGTAAGTTGTAAGTGTCACTTTCAAGGCCGGCGCTAGACTTTTTGCCGCCACTATAAAATATAAATAATACAAGTACTGTCTTCTAAATTCAAGAAAATTTATGTATTTATGAAATAAACAAATAAATTACTTACCTAAATTATCTGAATAGCTGATTTGTAATGACATCACTTGTTTAACTAGCTTACTAGCACGCAGTACAATGTGTATCGTCTGAGAGACAGTTACAAAATGTTCTCGTCATTGCCAATCCCAAAAAATTCCATTGTTCATTAAGTCCAAACAATGGTGGTCGAATTCTAACAACTGATCAACAATTCGAACTTTGATAAACAGTTCTCGATAATCAGTTCTCAACAATTATTTGTTATTACTAAAGTTTAACATTATAAAATTAACAAAAATAATATAAAACTCATCCTGGCTAAATAGCCACATGGCCACCAAAAACTGTATATTTCCTTCCTGTTCTCCCGCTGTTCCCTAGCTTGTCGTGCATTCTTTCCACAAATCGGGACTTTTTTAAAACACCGCGGGACACAGGACAAATTGTTAAAATCGGGACTGTCCCACCAAAAGCGGGACATCTGGTCACCTTATGTTAGGGTCAATTCGCATATTACCCTTTTATTATATAGGATTTCTTCATTGAGCAAAGTTCCATAGACTGTTTGGTTTGTGATAGCAACTCTTAGGTTCTTTGGGAAGCAGCAGAGAAACCAGATAGACAAGCCTCTCCCATCTGGGTGCTGTCAGCTGGGGAGACAGGGAACAAACAAGTGACAAAAGTAAATTGGCAAGGGAATTTGGGCTTGCAGTAAGCCTTCTGAGTTGAATAAATAAAGGATATGCTAAATAGTATAGGTGACAGGTTGGGAAGCATGCTAGGTCTGGTCAAAGACAGTTCTCAGAAGCCCTGAGATATGAGATGAGGCCAGAGCATGGAGAAAGCACAGCCAAGGAGGGAATTGGGGCACACTGGAACTGTCCCCACAGAACGAGTGGCTAGGACAGGTGTTTAGCAGCTAGTGGTCTCTGGGGAAGAGAGGGAGGGTCACTGTGGCTGAAGTGCAGGAGTGAGAAGAGGGGAACTGTAGTAAATTGGACAGGTGAGTAGGGGCCAAATAGAGTAAGGAGTTTGGGTTTTATTTTCAGTGCATGGAAGGGATTAGAGGGGATTAAGCAGGATGGGCCAACATCTGATTTGTTTTGGAAGACTGGTTGCTGCTAAGTGGAAAATGAATTAGGATGTGAAAATAGGGAAAACCTGGAATCAGAGACCAGAGAAGAGGCAACTTCAGTAACCCCAGTGGAAATTGGCAGTGCTTAGAGGAGAGATGTAGAGGGAAGATAGAGATGACTGAGGGAATATGAGACTCATTATGGTCATAGAAGCAGACAAGGTTTTCTGACAAATTGGATGTGGAATATAGGAGAATGAATGTAACTTGACTTCTAAGTATTAGGAGATCCATTTACCAATGTGAGGGATTTGAATTTTTGGAAAATGGGTTCCAAAGGGTTGAGTATAAAGTCAAAGTTGGACAAGAAGGAGGTGGACAGCTTCTATATTCACCAATTTTCTAATGCCAGAGAGCATCTCTGTCTGGGATGGTGGCAAGCCAGAAATCTATACCATCAGACATCTAAATGGTGCTTGTTCTCAGAGGATGAGGGTTGAGTTAAAAATAAGGATGTAATGGACTGCCTTCTGTTCCCTCTGAATCCGAGTTTGGTGAGGGGTGTGGAGAGGTTCTTTGTGGTGTATTAGGGAGCAGGTAGCTCTGACTGCTCCCAGCTGTCAGTGATAAAAGAGAAAACAGCCATTTGAAATAGAAGATTTCAGTGACATAACTATGGTTTCATTAAACATACACCCTAACATTTAAAAGGTAAAATGAAGAATAATACATTTGCAGTATTTAAAACCTAGAGATTTCCTAGATCCTCCAATTAACTTTTTAACGATGGGGCAACATAGACCCAGAGAAGCTAAGTGATTTGTTAAATTCTCCCCACTTTGCTGTTCCTTACTGAGAAAACCTCCAACCTTGACCTTATCTGGTGCTTAAGGCTTTGGCAAGTTCTTCACACCTCTAAGCATCCCAGGCTGATTCTGAATAGCAGGCAAGACTTTGCTGGTCTACAAAGCCAAACCCACTCATACAAAACAGGAAATGTGTTCTCTTCCCCAAAACCCCCCAATGTGCTTGCTCTCACTAAAACTAAACTATAAAAAAGCTAAGCGACTAAGTTGACAATGAACATAATAAAATGATAAATATTTAAATTATCTTGACACAGGTAAGTGGGATAACCATGAACTTTAGTAAACAGAAACAGTCACATTGGATGTCAACAAGATATATGAGGCTCTTGAGTTTTCCTCTTTTCACAAATGCACCAAATAAACAGCTACAGGCAGAGCCATTTCCTCTGAGAGAAATTCAGAAACTAGTTGAATGTCTCCTACATATCAGATAACTGAGGAAATGCCCACATCAAAGTGGATAGGAAAGGCTTAGGCTTATTCTGACCATGAACCCACACCCAGCCCAGTGTCTTCCAATAGCGGAGGGATCCTCTCACTTCCAGCAATATTCACAGTATCCAAGGAAAGAAAACAATGTAAAGTATCCATTGATGGATGAATAGATTTAAAAATTGCAGTAGAGACATAAAATAGATATTATTGAGACTTAAAAATGAAGGAAATCCTGCCATTTGGGATGACATGAATGAACCCGGAGAGCATTATGCTGAGGGAAATGAGCCAGGCAGTGAAAGATAAAGATAAATACTGAATGGCATCACTTTCATTTTGGTCCTTAAAGAAAAGTTCAATTCATAAAACAGAGAGTAGAATGGTAGTTACCAGGGTCTTGGGTGAGGAAATAGGGAGAGGCTAGTAAAAGGGTACCAACTTACAGTGATGAAATTAATGAGGTAGGTTAGCTTGCTGCTGGGCTCTGGCCAATCTGGACTGAGCGAGATGGGCTGGACATGCCCTGGAGCCCTCTCAGGGTTCCTCCCTGGTCTGATCATGCACCGGTGGGGTCCCTCGACCTGACCTCTACCCTCTCACAATCTGGGACCCCTCGGGAGATGTTGAGGAGCCAGTTTCAGCTTAATCTCGCAGGCCACTCCCCTAAGGAGGGTGCCAGGTGCAGGGCTCACCTCTGGCAAGTGCTGCTGTGGCAGTTCAAGCCTCTCCCAATTGGGACTGATTGGGTACAAGCCTGAAGCAGGTGCAGTGGGGCTGGGATGAGCAGGAGCACCAGGTAGGAGATGCAGGCAATGTTGGACTGTGGGTTTTGGCCCAATTCCTGCAGGCCACCCAGAAGGATGCACCAGTCCTCTAGTACATCCATAAAGCCGGAAAAATAGTTACCAACTTCACTGCATTTAATAGCTATTCTCTCAAACAAAGTCATGTTTTCTAACCTAAAATATAGGTCCTTATGTTTATGAGTACTTAACTTGTAATGCTTTAAGAGGATTGGGTATGGGGAAGGTAGGGGTGAAGTGTGGAGACTCCCCAAAAATGTCATTTAATCCTTTCAAAATTCATATTTTAATTTCATGTGTTAACTTGCCAGCAGAGGGTGCCCTGATACCTTTTATTCTCCCCTACCCCTATACCTCAAATAAAGAAGTTTAAACAAGTGGCCAGAAAAAACAGAATCCACATGATTATATATCACATTGATCATTTATTATCCCTACAAACAATTAGAGAGGCTCTTAAAATCACAGTGCATGTGTCTGTCCTCCTGGAAAAGGAAACAGGCCGAGTGTAGTGGAGATATGCTGAAAAGTGGTGGGCAGTGTGCAGCTCTTTCAATGACTGTTTAGTATGAGTTAACACACTTGATCAAGTTCTGGTTAATCAATCAGCCTTTAATATAACATTTTATTCAGGTGGTACTTTGAGTTCATTACCCATAAATCTAATAATAATCTAATTAATTTTTCTATGAAATGAAGATCATTTATAGATGAGACTTAGTATAGAGGAAAATTTCTTGCAAAGATCATTTGCTTAAAGAGAAGTGCAAAGAAACCACTTTCTAGTGTAGTTAGAGGCAGTTTGGGGAAAGGTTTCATACAGTAAATTAGGTAACTTCTATAAGATTTGTAATATTTGCCAGTTTTAAACATGAGAAATTGTATTTCACTCATATTGTTTTTAAAATGATTAACATTATCTGCCTTCTGAAGATAAGGTTGTCAACAGTAAAAGTTGTCAATCACAGTGCTCACTTCCATCAAGTGGTGTAAGGAAGATGAAATTAAATGTTTGCTTGCCCACATGATACTGAATTATTACACTTTAGTCATTTTTAATAGGAATAGTTTTAAGGAAAAAAAAGGAAACATGAATAAAGCTTTCCTGTAAAAAAGTAAAATTTCTGATGGCTTTCCTAAGAATTTATCTAACTTCACCATTTTTACATAAAAGTGAGTTTCCAAGTCAAGCCATGGGATTTGTCCTTAGCTTTACTCTATTTATTTAAAATGGAGAGTGTCTAGCATTATTTTTAATGGTGGATCAATGAATGAATACATAGCCATCTCAAGGATTACCAGGCTCTCAACACATCAACTAAACTCACTGTATTGTGACATGCATT
>PVJC01017522.1:0-32427 GCA_004026665.1 Murina feae | reverse complement strand
TGCAACCCGGACATGTGCCCTGACTGGGAATCAAACTGTGACCTCATGGTTCATGGGTTAATGCTCAATCACTGGCCAGGCTCCCAAGGAATGATCTTGTCACTAGCTTTATATGTTTTGGTAAAGAAACACAATAGCTATGATGTGTGCAGCTCTAGATTCTGAAAATTTATGGCATTAATGTCTTTATCCCAAGATATTTAAGCATTGCCATTATCAGTTATTATTTTAGGAGTTTCAAAAAAGATTTGAGCTGTGTAAACATAATCACATCAATCTGTCAGTTAACCCACATGAATCCAGCCATTGAAAGAACAAGAAACAAACAGAGAAGCAGAAAGAAGGAAGGAAGGAAGGAAGGAAGGAAGGAAGGAAGGAAGGAAGGAAGGAAGGAAGGAAGGAAGGAAGGAAGGGAAAAATCCTGAAATACTGAAAGTTGGTCAATTCTATGGTAACTTCATAAAATGTATGTCCACTTCACTAATATTGCCATATGTTATACTTTCCCACCTTTTGTGTCGTTATCAATAGCACAGTCAGCCTGAAACTGAGGTTGGCTCTGAAGCCAAGAGAAAAGAATGATACCAACCACATCATAAGGGCACCCTGTATACCAGCTGCCTCTTTGTAGAGTCACAATGGCTTGAATGCTCAAAAGATCCCTCTATAATTTAAAGATGTATCTAGAACTGTGAAAAAAAATTACCAAAGGAGATACAGAAACAAAAGCTCAAAATAATAGGTAATGCTCCTTATCTCTACTATGAAATTCTGCTCAGAGTTTTATTATAAAGGATAAAAATGCATTTTGTTTTCTGTCACATCAGTAGTTTGATTCTATATGAAGACATCTTTATTCTACTATGACAACTTGAGAAATCAACCTGGAAGATAAATTATTGCAAAGCCTTGCAGTCTATGTTTCTGTTAGATATTGCACACTCCACACTGCTCAGATTAATGGAACTCAAAAAACAGCTCTTGAACAGAACACAAATCCAATAGACAGAACTAAATCACCAGGCCACCATGAACTCCTACCGGAGCTTATCCGTGTCAATGACATGTATCTCTCTCTAATAACATATTTCTATCTGGCTTTTAACATCAGCCTTTTGACACTTTCTGACTCTGTGATTGCTCTATGACCCTGCTCTGCTGCATCACCATTAAGATTAAAATTGCAGGCTCAGCTGGCGTAACCCAACCTATGAACCAGAAGGTCATGGTTTGATTCCCAGTCAGGGCAGTGTGTGGTGTGCAGAAGGTGACCTCAATCAATGATTCTCTCTCCTCATTGATATCTCTCTCTCTCTCTCTCTCTCTCTCTCTCTCTCTCTCTCTCTCTCTCTCTCTCTCTCTCTCCCCTTTCCCTTCTTCTCTGAAAAAAAAAGATATATATATATATATGCCTTTGCAATTACCAATGGAGTGTAAGCAGATACCCAAAAGGAATGAAATGGCAGGCACTGGAAGAAAGAAATACAGAAAAGTTAAAATACAGAATGAAAAAGGGCTGCCAAAAGGGTAGGTAATTATTAATAAAATAATGAAATAAATAAATTCCATGTATGGCAGCCTTTTTCCTAGATAAAATTCCATGCCCTAGTTAAGGAAAGGGAGCAGTAAAAATCAAAGCAAATAAAATAATAAAATATGTACTGGGCACCTACCCTGTTTTGACTGTGAGCTGTAAGAAATAAGATGTAGAAATTAAGGTAGGAAGATTAGAAGAAGGCATAATAACAGAAATCAAAGTTACAACAAAAACCAAGAAACTGTGAAGCAAATTCCTCATACACACCTGTACAAAATGAGATTTTTAACTCCAGGTTCATCCCTCTCTGAAGATTTGTTCTTGTTGTGATATGGAAATAAACTGGTATCTGACGAGAAAAATTCTGGCTACTCCTTATCTCCAACGGCTACATCTTCAAGAGACTGTGTTGAAAATGTTGTACAAATCTTGAAAAACATCCACTCAAAATCTGTTTTGAGTAGATACTAATTTGTATTTGCCAGAGAACACAACCGAAATTGTATGATTTCTTAGAAATAAATGTGCAAATTACAAAAGGAAAAGAAATATAAAGTATTTTTCCTGTCTTGATTCTTAAAGTGAAAAAAAACTTCCTGAAACTACATCCTCACAAATACAGAAGCTGTCTCAGCATTCAACATGAAGCCTGAAGATCTGCAATGGGGGATACTAAAATAGACTCCACGCCTCCTTCAATACATTTTTTAAAAACTAGGTTATTTTTCAATCGTTTTCTTTTATTCATCTGTCAGCAATTTTTTGTAGAGCACATTGCCAATGAGGAAGCAGTTTGCTTAAAATAAAGAATGTAAAGTTTACATCACTTGATCCCTATGCTCAAGGAGCTTGAAAATTGTTGAAGAGGTGGGACATGACCAGAAAAGAACTCTAAAGCAAGGCAGAAAATATGCTCCCCTCACCCCGCTCCCCCCCCCCAAAAAAAAATAGCAAAATGCCAGGAAAGTTCAGAGGCAGGAGAAATCATTTCCATGGTGTTGGGAGAGAAGAGGTAGTTTTCCATGGAGCACACACCCACTGAGTCAGGCCTTGAAAAAAACATAGGATTTCTGTAATTGTTGATAGAAGCAGAAGAAATTCCAAGTGAAAGAAATAGTTCAATAAGAGGAGCAAATGTGGGGAAGCCCAAGCAGTCTATGGGAGAAGACATGTGGTCCAGTTGTGTGTGCTTAGCGATGGTACAAGTATATTAGAAACTAAAATGCTACTCTTCCATGGTTTTCTAGGAGCTAGTGGCTCATATTCAGATTTTTAAGACACACTTTTATACAAACCGTAAACTATCTTCTATTGAACTAATATCATGAAATTTAGCTCTGGGACCTTCTAGCTCAACCCTCTATTTTCGCAGAATTGAAAAACTGAATTTTAAAGAGGATAAATGACATTTCCAACTTCATGAAGCTAATTAATGGCAGCATTGAGACCTGTCTCAAAGTTTATTATTCCAGTATCAGAGGACGGATTTCCTCTGGTCCATAAATACTCTATCACTCCACATATTACCTCTCTCTCTCTCTCTCCCTATTCATGCCAAAATATGCATTGGCTTACAGGCAAGCCGAGTAATCTGTGACCAAGAGAGAGGGTTATTTTCTCTGAAAGATCTTAATTGGTTCACACAGAGCATCAGTCTCTACCTTGGCCTCGTTAGCTGTAGGTTCTAACCAAAGCTTGCACCGGGCCCTTAATGAGGGAGTCGAAACAACGTTGTCACCAAGGAAAGGACTTTCTAAAAAAGAACCAATAGCAGTTGAAATGTATTAAACATAACTTTCTTAGATTTGACTCCCTCTAGAGTATGTTGGTGGAAAAAACTTGAGTCAGTGAATTCTTTTTTAATACACATTTTGAAACATGGAAAGTACCTGCTACAATACTCCCCATCCCCCACAAAATCTCCAAGTTTTCTTAAAAAAAAAAAAAAAAGAAGAAGAAGAAGAAGAAGAAGAAGAAGAAGCAAAATCAGTTCAGTCTGTCTTAACTTCCTTAGTGAACGGAGCTGGAATGTTAAGTAAACTACAAAGTTACACCTCTAACTCATTCACCTATGGATATTAGGACCAGAGAGCTCTAAAGTCAAGTCCTTAAAAATTGGCTTTGTGAATTTGAGTACTAAAATTCCAAATTCATAGGTGCTGTTTTTTAATGTTAGCATTTGATAAGTGCTATCAAATAAAATAACCGATCATGAAGCCTTTATTTCTACAACTTAAAGTTCACTAACCAAATCGGTTTCAGCTTTTCACGTATATGAACATACATTCATGTGATGTGCTCCATTATGGCAAGATATACATGTATTAGTTCCATATTGCAAAAAGGGAAATTAAGGACTTGCTTCATTCTCCTAAATCTTAACATTTGTGGGAGAGATTTCTTCCACATGTTTTGCATTCCCAAACTCAGGTAGACTTATTCAATATAAAAATTTTCTCAAGGTCACTGGAGCATTAAGTACCATACACCAATAATAATAGGAGTATTTGTGATCCTTCATAGGAATAATACACATACTAAGATAATCAAATCGCATCAGGTCTTTTTTTGTTCTTTCCCATTCTACCAGGAAACGTATACAAAGTGTGTGTGTGTATATGTGTGCGTGTGTGTGTGTGTGTATAAAACTTTTATATATGTATGTGTTTATACACAGTGTGTATGTGTATATATATATACTTTATAAGTGTATATATATACATAAATGTTGTTATGGATGTAGATATATATTTTAGCAAACTCTGTTAGTGAGCTTTTGCTAGTCCACGTTAGGTAGACACTATTACAGTGTTATTTCAGCATCTGCCACCTCAAAATTTAAATACTGTATATATAGAAACTTGGAAATAATATGGAAGAAGAAACCATAAATCTTATTTGACAAAATCTTAACACTCATCCGAATGTATGCCAGAATTCTACTCTGCAGAAAAACACATTCCATTTCAGATAGCGCTCATGGTCCAAAATGGCCCCTTATGTCATTCTCTGTCAATAATGCCTCTCCCCGTAAAGGGAGCTCTCTTTAGGCTTTAGGTCCCAGCTATTAGCTGATTAGTAAAGTACTTCTGCTTGCCTGCTAATGTTAATAATTCACTTGATTGATTAATACAAATTAAAGAGCCAGAAGTCAGTCATGCTGGTGGGAACTTGTAGCCGATTGGTTATTTATCTGAACGCTATGGTGCATTAAGTGTTCATTTTGACTTCATTGAGTGTAGAGTAGACAATTGCTCACTTTCTCCAGGATTGAGAAGGAAAATTCCAACTTATCACAAGTTGCAAAATGTAGTGAGTAACCCTTAATACGTATATTGTATTACACAGCTGTGTGGGATGGCTCCTGATGTCAATAGACCACTTCCCATTCCCCAGACTAGACTCTCTTGACTTTCCGTTTATTTAACTGACACTTTTGTTTGAAATTCTGGGTGCTTCTTATCCCTTTGAGTCACACACTGCATCTGGGAACCTCTGCTCTGGCACTTTTAGCACCTCATTAATTACTAACTGTGGCAAAGTCCTGCTGTTGCGCAACTTCTCTGCCTTTGTTGGGAAATCACATTTCCTTGCTAGAATGAGAAGGCAGGACAATAGTGTCCTGCCAAATGTCCAGTTTGGGTGCATTTTACAAAGACTAATTATCTCAGGGTCTTGTAATTTTCCTAGGTACTCACACTGGATAAGATAATTGATTGTGTCTATAAAGTACCAGGGGAAATCCAGTAAGCATTTGCATTCAACGAAGGAATAGTCAGAGTAGTGAAATCATTGTTAAAGATATAAGTGAGAATAGGTGATGAAGTAGAAAAACGGAAACCTCGTTCACATAGGCACCTTCAGAGGGACACCCAAAGGCAAACAGCGCTCAGCCTTGGTAGTGTTCCCATTGGAACCTCCCATTTCGCTCTCAATGCATGCTTTGCTCCACTGTTGTTTATTTTTTGTGCGTACAAGTTCTGATCCACACCCACAATGAATTTTAAACCTTCCAGAGGCAGGGCTGCATCCTTTAATTTTTGTTTTTTGCAGGGGGGGAAGAAGGGGTGCAGGGTGGAAGTGGGGACCGCCTGGTCTGACACCTGGGTGGGGAAGGGGGAGAGGTATGGGGGAGGGAAGGGGGTGATGGTGGTCTCGGGGTGGGGGTTGAGGCGGGAGGGGAAGGGGGGTCCGGGTCAATTTTTTTTTTTATCCTTAGCATCCAGCAGCATGCTCCACATATTTTTATATGTAGATGTTTAGAGTGCATGGTGATTTCCTACTGTGGAATATAACAGATAAAAGTACAAACAAGAAAAAGCTAAAAGAGTTCATCACCACCCAACCAGTATTATATGAAATGCTGAAAGGTATCCTTTGAGAAGAGAAAGAAGAAAAAGGAAAGTAAAAATTATGAACAACAAATATATATCTATCAACAAGTGAATCTAAGAATCAAGTGAATAAAAAATCTGATGAACAGAATAAACTGGTGAACAGAATAGAATCAGAGGCATAGAAATGGAGTGGATGGACAATTTTCGGGGGTTAAGGGTGTTGGAGATGCGTGAAGAGAATGGACAATAATTGTACACCTATGGATGAGGACAGTGGGAGGGCAAGGACAGAAGGTGAGGTGGGAACTGGGAGGAGGGGAGCTATAGGGGAAAAAAGAGGAACAACTGTAATAATCTGAACAATAAAGATAAATTTTAAAAAATAAAAAAATTTTTAAAAAGTACAAACAATTCTATAAATCAATGCAAGGTCTTGAATAACACCTAACATAATTTTACAAAGAATTAATCTATTAAACCAACCTGATGTTTTATGTCACAATGGCAGATATATTGAACAGATGCAACAAGTGTAATCCACACCAGTATTGAAAATGTGCTGCTGCCATTTGTATCACATTTATCAATAAAGAGATTACACATTTTTGAAACCAGTATTCCTCAATCTGGGGATTAAATAAGAGTAAAAGGACCCAAAAGATAGCTTCCTCTTCCCTGAACCCTGAAGAATACCCACTTATTCCTTTCATATTGAATCCTATGACTGATTCTTTAACTAATCTGATTTGTTTTCTCTCTTCTAAAATCTTTGGTTATCTTGTCTCAAATGCTGCCTTTCAGGAACAGTCTTTCCCGAACAAAGGTTTAGAATTGTTGAGAATCATTCACGGATCCCGGTGAAGCACTGGGTGTTGATAAAGATAAAGGAATGAAGGTTGATTTGAGCCCCACCTCAGTTCTCACCTTATCAGGCATTTTAAACCTGTATCTCATCCCGTTTTTTTCTCCTTTCCATGTTTCCCTCCCTGCTCTGTGAGTCCACACAAGAGGGTGAAAGGATATAGGGACAGTGTTTCCTGGTAAGAGGCTATAGGGACACTGCGTCAAAAATTAGCTCCCCCAAGGTCACCGGATGAAAGGACTAGGACATCATAGGATTAGCAGTATTTCCTAGATTTCCTAGTTAACAAATGGCATCTGAGATACTTGTTGAATATGCAGATGAGTAGGTGTCTCCCCTGGAAATTAATTTCTCATTTGGGAGGTTCTAAACCGAGACTGGAATCCATTTTGTTAACAAGGGCTATAAGTGATCCTTATCTTTAGGTACATTTGGGAAAGAGTAGGGCACTGTGTTCACACTAGAACTTCCTGAGAGCTGTTTAAATCACAGACGCCCAAACACCAGAGATTCTGATTTCATTGTGTTCAAATAGAGGCTATTCGTGCGTACTTTTCAAAGTTCCTTCAAATGATTAGTATGTCGTTGAAGCAGCCTCTCAAACTTTTCTGTGCATACAAATCACCTCGGAGAATGGTTAGGATGATTCTACAGATTGTGATTCATCAGGCCGAGGGTGGGGCCCTAGTTTCTGTATTTCTAAGGAGATGATCTCAGGGCTACTGCTCTGTGGATCCCATGTGAGCAACGATTCGAGTTTAACTGATATCTTCGGGAGTGGAGACACACACACATTATTTACATGTATATCAGATTCCAGTGGTGAGTAGGATAAACAGTATGGAAGAGAAGGCTGAGAATAAACTGCTAACTTACCTAGATGAACGAACTGACAACATGCCATGGTGCCTTGCATAGAGCCTGGGAATTGCTTTTGAATGCAGATCTGAACATTCTGAAGGGGCATAAGTCATTCAATTGGTCTCAAAGGAGAGAGTGGAAAATTTGAGCCCAGGTGTTTCCTTTGAACAGTAATCACTTCAACACCTGTCCTGCCCTTTCTCTATATCTCCATCAAATTTGCTTCAAAATCTGGCTTAACATTAAGTCTTCAAGGACTGGTCCCTTAGCTGTGCTGACTTAGTTCTGCTCATTTCTCTGTAAGTCTATAGAGTAACCTCTTCTAGGGATAAGAAAGTATATACAGCATAACATTTCCATTGTTGATACATCTCTTTATATATTTTCCATGACTAAATTATGAGCTTCTGGAGACCTGTGTCCATCATTTGGTGTTATTCTCACAACATTTAATAAACATATGCCTATTGCCCACTTAGTAGAGTTAGCACTCTCACTAGTTGGCAGTGGGAAAGCAGATTCCAAGAAATTTTTATACATTGCAGTAATGTGAAAATAAATGAATAAATTATAATAGTATAAGTATAGGGTAATACATGAAATGGATGTATTACCTTATTTATTTCAGCAGGTTATAATTTGTCCTTGAGAATGACTGGAAAAAGAAACTATGGCCACTTCTATGGCAAATTCATATTCAAATTCTTTATTATAAAAACAAATATGGGCTTAAGAAAATAAATGCAGAAATATTAGTATATTTCTAGTATGCTCAGAATTCACCTGACCCTAAACTTTGAAAACACAAGTATATGCAAGTCAGTGGGGAAAAAAACAATAATTAAAGTGTTTAAAACAAAGAAAGAAATAAATTAACAATTATTTTAAACTATATAAATGTTTCTTCATTTGAAACTGGTAATGAGGATCAAAGACAATGCCCAGAGAAAGTAGTAAAAGAATGTTAAATAGAAATTAGAGAATGAATAAATTAAACTGGTGAATGAATGAGCTGTTCTCAGACTCCATTGCTATGAAACAAAAGATATGGATTGCCAAAAATAGCATGTCTGATGAAATGATGGTGTTGAATGAAACAGCACTTAGAATCCTAGTGTAGTCACAAGTATCTTAGAAATGAGAGGGATTGAGTGTTAGCCTCAGCTTTGCCAGTATGGGCTCTAGCAAGCCATTTAATCTTTCAGGTCTCAGCTTACTCAATTACAAAATAAAATAATATATATTAAACTAGAGGCCCGGTGCATAAAAATTTGTGCACTCGGGAGGGTTCCTCAGCCCGGCCTGTGCCCTCTCGCAGTCTGGTACCCCTCGGGGATGTCCAACTGCTGGCATGCCTGGCCAGCCTGGGCGAGGGAGTGAGCGCCATTTTCAGGCTGCCCACAGTCCTTTTAGGGTTTGGGTCCCTATTGGGGTGCCTGGCTGGAAACAGGTATCTGGAATTTATTTAATTTCTATAATTGAAACTTTGTTGCCTTGGTCCCCCACTCTCAAAGCCTGGGTTGCCCTTGGCAACCAAAGTTCCCATCCGGGCAGGTATCTGGGGTTTGTTTATCTTCTATAATTGAAACTTTGTAGCCTTGAGTAGATCTCATGCCCACAGGGCCCTGGCTTCCTCCATTGCCTGGCGCAACTCCAGCTTTGTGGCTGCCGCCATCTTAGTTGAGTTAATTTACATATTTGCTTCTGATTGGCTGGTGGGCATGGCTTGTGGGTGTAACTGAGTGGGGTTAATTTGCATATTACTCTTTTATTAGATTAGATAACTTCTAAGAGTCCTTCTAGTTCTAGAATTCTATGAATTTTTTAATTTAAATTAAGCTAGAACTTTCATTAAGAATCAGAAGCTTTACCAGTTTCAGACAAAAATTCCAATTTGCTGTTGAAAAGTTCATTCAGTATAGAATCCTTAGGCTGACATAGCTTGCTATTTGAGGGAAATGGACCCTTTTGTTCTGTATTTTTTAATATTATTTTATTGTTTAAAGTATTACAAATAGTAGTACATATGTCTCCTTTTTCCCCCATTGACCTTCCCCCAGCTTCTCTTATCCCCTCACCCCCCCAGCACATGCCCTCACCCCCCGACCCAGTGTGTCCATTGGTTATGCTTATATGCATGCATACAAGTTCTTTGGTTGATCTCTTAGGCCTGCCACCACCACCCTCCCCAGCCTTAATAATTTGACAGACTATTCGATGCTTCTCCACCTCTGTATCTATTTTTGTTCATCAGTTTATAATGTTCTTTATTATCCATAAATGAGTGAGATCATATGGTATTTTTCTTTTACTAACTGGCTTATTTCACTTAGCATAATGCTCTCCAGTTCCATCCATGCTGTTGCAAATGGTAAGAATTCCTTCTTTTTTATAGCAGCATAGTATTCCATTGTGTAGATGTACCATATTTTTCTGTTTCCAAATCTTAGCTATTGTAAATTGTGCTGCTGTGAACATAGGGGTGCATATATCTTTTCTGACTGGTGTTTCTGTTTTCTTGGGATATATTTTTAGAAGTGGGATTACTGGGTTAAATGGGCGATCCATTTTTAATTTTGTGAGGAAACTCATACTGTTCTCCACAGTGGCTGCACCAATCTGCATTCCTACCAGCAGTCCAGGAGGGTTCCTTTTTCTCCACATCCTTGCCAGCACTGGTCGTTTGTTGATTTGTTGATGATAGTCATTCTGAGAAGTGTGAGATGGTACCTCATTGTTGTTTTGATTTGCATCTCTCGGATGAGTAGTGACTTTGAGCATGTTTTCATATGTCTCTTGGCTTTTTGAATGTCTTCTTTCGAAAAGTGTCTATTTGATGGGAAATCATAAAAATATTAGAAGAAGCTATAGGTAGCAAAATAGCAGACATTTGTCATAGCAATATCTTCACTGATACAGCTCCTAGGGCAATGGAAACTAAGGAGAAAATAAACACATGGGACTACATCAAAATAAAAAGCTTCTGCACAGCAAAAGAAACCATCAACAAAACAACAAGAAAGCCCACTGCATGGGAGAACATATTTGCCGGTGCTATCTCTAATAACGGTTAAATCTCCAACTCATGCAACTTAACAAAAGGAAGATAAATAATCCAATCAAAAAATTGTTCTGTATTTTTAAAAGCTTGCAAAAAAGATTGGAACTCCCTCAACCCCTGCCACCACCACCACCCAAAAGTTTTTACAAACGGTATACACTTTTGTCTCTCACGGGTGCTTTAAATATTCTTCAAACCTCAAGTTCATGTGGCAAACAGGTTTCCCTATTGTCCTCCTGTTCCCATCACCTGGCAGTGACAGCATAGGAATCTGCTTGTGGTGGATCCTGGGCCTGGTGATTTGGAGTGCCACAATCACATGGAAACATGGGTTTCAGAGGCAGGGAGTTGTGGCATGCTGAGGGAAATATTTGCCGAGCATGAGAGATGAGATTAAATTCCAAACCTTTCAAGTTCTCTAAAATATATGTGCTTCAACTTGGTATTAAAGGTCATCATTCTTTAACAATAAACATAAAATAAAAGAATCCATTCTTGTGTTTAACTTTTAAATACATATTAATTTAACAACAGCAAATATATCTTCTGAGGGTCCATTTTTTTCAATCAGTCTTGCTCATTGCCAATAAGGATTTATTGGCTCTTACCCTGTAAGTTATCTATTGCTTCCCTTTTTGTTATTTTGATGAAAATTAGCTATTCTTATTCCCTAGTGTGTTCCCCTTCTGAACACATATCTTGATGTATATATACGAAAGGCCTAGTGCACGGATTCGAGCACCAGTGGGGTCCTTCAGGCTGGCCTGCAAACTGGCTCTCCAACATACCCCAAGGGGTCTTGGATTGGGAGAGGGTGCCGGCCAGGCCGAGGGACCCCACCGGTGCACGATCAGGGCCAGGCAGGGATTGTGGGAGGTTGGCCGGCTGGGAAGGAATTGCAAGAAGGTTCCAGGGTGGGTCCGGCCCATTTCACCCAGTCTCAATCGGTAGACCCCAGCAGCAAGCTGACCTACAGGTTGGAGTGTGCAGCATAGCGACTGGTAGAACACTTAGCATATTAGGCTTTTATTACATAGGACTAGGGGCCCAGTGTACAAATTTGTGCACCTTAAAAGGAACTGTGGGCTGTGAGGCTGCCGTGGGTACAGGGACAGGTCTTGGCCCATCCTCTGTGCCTCACCCGGCCACTCCCACCATGACCCCCAGTGCCCTGTCTTCCGGCAGTCCTGCTCCTGCAGCCACCATTCCCACGTGCTTATGGTGCTGGCCCTGCTTGCACCTGCTGATGGTGCAGAGCGATTGGGGCCGACACCAGCAGCAGGTGAAAGCGGAGTCAGCACCATCAGCAGGTGTGAGAGGCAGCTGCTGCTTAGATCACCCTTCAGGAGCAGGGAGAGGTGGAGAATCCCTGAAGGGTGATTGGGACTGGCAACTGCCGCTTGCATCTGCTAACAGTGCTGAGCAATCAGGGCCAGTGCTGGACACCGGAAGCGGTATGAGCACTGGCTCTGGCACTGGCAGCAGGTGCAAGTGCCAGGCAGGACTGCGGGATGTGGGAGCAAAGAATACTCAGTAGCCACCAAAGGCTTGCCCTCATGACAGCAGCCAGCATCCTGCCTTGATCTGGCATCCCCACTCACCATCCCACTGCAGCCCACGTCCGCCATGTTCTGTGCTCTGCCACCTGCTGCTGATGCCCGCCATGTTCTGCATGCACCCCCTGGTGCTCAGCACATGGCATAGTGACCAGTTATTAGGTTGTTTGGTTGTTCCGATGTTCGGTTGTTCTGCTGTTCGGTCTATTTGCATGTTAGGGTTTTATATAGAGAGATGTTAGGACTATGCTGACTGATGCAGTCAGAATCTGACTTAAGGGGAAGTCTCAGTAGCCCATTAACTACCAAGTTGTGTTTCTCACTCAGACTGTATGTCCTGCATAGTCAGCAGTGAATGAGCAGCGAGGGGGCTGTTCACCAGATTCCCCAGGGACCTAGGCTGATAAAGGATTCCTTTTCTCATGTGCTTCCATGATCATCACAATCGCAGAAAGAGAATATTATAAACCTGTCCCTGGCCCTTAAAGCTTTTATCTTGCAGTGACTTAGTGTCACTTCTGCTTCTTATTTTTTTGTTTTATATATTCTATGCTAAATGTAAAGAGTGGGAGGGGCATGGAAATAGAATCTCTACAGATGTCCAAAAGGCATAGTGAAGAGAGAGACTATTTGCTAAACCGCCCCATGGCTACCACAGAAGGCCATGCCAGGGCCAGCATGGCAGGGAAAATCCCTACAGTCACTTTCATCCATATTTGAGTTCTGTACAGGTATCTCTGGCCCCCAAGCAAATCTGCTCGTAAACTATTATATTAGGTCTCACCAATGCAAAGGGAAATTTCAGTTCATCCTTGACCTTCCTAGATAATAAAATTCTAATATGCAAATCAACATAACAGTGGTCGCTATGAACTGACCACCAGGGGGCAGATGCTCAATGTAGGAGCTGCCCCCTGGTGGTCAGTGCACTCCCACAGTGGGAGCACTACTCAGCCAGAAGCCAGGCTCATGGCTGGCAAGTGCAGCAGCGGTGGCAGGAGCCTCCGCAGCAGCACTAAGGAGTAGCAAGTCCAATGGTAGGGAGCAGCAAGCAGGCAGGCAGTAAGGAGCAAGGGGTCCTGGACTGTGACAGGGCACAGGCCAGGCTAAGGGACACTCCCCCCTCTAGTGCACAAATTTCGTACACTGGGCCTCTAGTTTAATATAATTTCCTTATAGGCATTTTACACAAGACCCTACATATCCACCATAGTTCTACCCTACAATATGAAAAGGGACATGGATGATGAACTGTGCAGAGGAAACTAGACTTTGACTTATTTATCCTCCTCTCCCACTATCTTCCCTCCAGTTCCAGAAGGGTTCGCTACATCTTCTTCCTCTGACAAGGCTATCTTTTATGTCCTGATTTCTCATTACACTGTAATTTCAGTGGAACTCTATATTTAGACTGCCAACATTGCTTGTGCATATAAAGGAAAATTTTGGAGTTGAGAAATTTCTTGTCTCTCAACAAATCCATGGCAAGACTATTACCAACAAGGGACTCAGAAAAGGCAGTGTTGAGGCTCAAATAAGGACAATAAAATTATGGTCTAAGTGATATCTGCCCTTACACTCAAATAATAAATGGCCTTAATTCAGTGTATAGAGTAACTGTAGGGCAACATAATATTCAGGGAATGAAAAATGCACCTGCTTAATAGTTTCAAAACTGTTATCTTCAAATTAAGCAGTGTAGAATATTAAACATCGGGGCTATAAATTAAACAAAATGTTTTTCATTACTGGGGCAATCTTTAAATTAAAATGTAGCACAAGTACTATTATTTAATAAAAAATATTTATGTTGTCACTGAAGGTTTCTCCAACAAAGTATTTAAAAGTTTGTCATGCCAGAAAAATAACCCTTTTATACAAAAATTCTCAGTAACGAGTATCATTAATAGCAGCAATTTCAATTTTAAAAAGAAAATGGGTGAAGAGAAAATGGGTACGATATTTTTTGTGTTTGAGAGTGTATACTCATCTACTTTCAGCCTTCAAATGCATTTTCTGGATAGTGTTTCTTCTTTCTTTTCTCACAAGACATGACAAATCCCAGGTGAATCTATGTCAAGGCATTTTCAAGTACTTTTTATAACAACCCATTATGTAATTTCTTATACAACCTATTCAGATATTGTAGGGATTGCAATGGGGTGTCTAACTTAAATTTTTATTTATGGTTCACAGGGCCATCCCTAGAAAATTAAGTTCATCATTGAAACACTCACACCTCCTCTTCTGCTGCTGCTTTTTCTTGCAGCTTCTGTTTGTGCCCTCACTTCTCCGCTTCCCATAGTTACTCAGCATCCTCATTATACACAAGTCTCTCACATACTCACATTTCAAAATGTCTGAGACAGGTCAGACCTTCTCCCCTTACCAAATACCAGGGATCTGCTAAGAAGGAAACAATCTAATTAAAGTGATTTGTTCATTAATCACTTTCTCAGGAGTAATTGCATTTAAAATAAATTTCTAATTGTGATGATTAAAAGTAATATTACTTATCTAGAAGTTATTAATTATCTATTACTTATTACTTATTTATTAGTAGTCAGGCTGGCCTTGAATTTCTAACTTATTATATCATACTAGAGGCCCGGTGCACAAAAGTTTGTGCACTCAGGGGGTTCCCTCAGCCCGACCTGTGCTCTCTCAGGCCAGGCTGAGGGACCTCTTGGGGGATGTCCACCTGCTGGCTTAGATACGCTCCCCGGGGGCTTGTGCCTAAGCTGACTGTCAGACATCCTTCTGGCAGCCTGGGAGCCCTCAGGGGATGTCCACTTGCCAGTGGGGAGCAGGCCTAAGCTGCACTTGGACATCCTTAGTGCTTCTGAGGAGGCAGAAGAGGCTCCCACCACCACCAGCACTGTACTGGCAGCCATCAGCCTGGCTTGTGGCTAAGCAGAGCTAACCCTGTGGAGGGCACTAACCACCTGGAGGCAGCTCCTGCATTGAGCATCTGCCCCCTGGCGGCCAGTGTGTGTCATAGTGACCAGTCATTCCCAGTGGTTCCACTGTTAGGGTCAATTTGCATACAACCCTTTTATTATATAGGCTAGAGGCCTGGTGCATGGGTGGGGGCCGGCTGGTTTGCCCTGAAGGGTGGCCTGTATCAGGGTGGGGTTCCTGCTGGGGTACCTAGCCAGCCTGGGTGAGGGGCTGAGGGCTGTTTTCAGACTGGCCACATCCCCTTCAGGTAGAGGGTCCTGCTGGGGTGCCTGGCCAGCCTGGGTGAGTGGCTGATGTCTGTTTGCAGGCTGGCCACAGTCCCTTCAGGGTGAGGGTCTCTCCTGGGGTGCCTGGCCAGCCTGGTTGAGTGACTGATGGCTGTTTGCAGGCTGGTCACAGCCCCTTCAGGGTGTGGGTCCCCCGCTGGGGTGCCTGGCCAGCCTGGGTGAGGGACTGAGGGCCATTTTCAGGCTGGCCAAGCTCCCAGCAGGGACACTCACCCCATGAGGGTGGGGCTATCCTGGGTGAGGGACTGATGGCTGTTTGCACGCTGGCCACAGCCCCCAGTGACCCAAGCTCCCAGTGAGGCTGGCTGGAAGCAGGTATCTGGGGTTTATTTATCTTCTATAATTGAAACTTTGTTGCCTTGAGCAGAGGCCACAGCCTGCCTAGGCAGGCAGCTTCCTCCATCGCCGGGGCAACGAAGCCTCCTGCTTACTTCAACTCTGAGGCTTCCATAATTGAAACTTTGTTGCCTTGAGCAGAGGCTGCAGCCGGCCTAGGCAGACAGCATCCTCCATCGCTGAGGCAATGAAGCCTCCTATTTGCTCTAGCTCTATGGCTGCTGGCCGCCATCTTGGTTGGGTTAATTTGCATATAGTCACTCTGATTGGCTGATGGGTGTGGCTTGAGGTATAGCAGAGTGACACCAATTTGCATATTACTCTTTTATTAGATTAGATATTTTTAATGAAAACACGAAAGATACCATATTTTATGTAACTTACAACTACTTGGTTCTTTGGTTTATCTCTTTCCACTCACTCATCCTCCCCTGCCTTCCCACTGAAGTTTAACAGTCTGTTCCATGCCTCTAATGCTTTCTTGTTTCAATTCAGGGTTAGTCTGCTGAATGGCCAAGAGGTTCAAAAGCTTGACCTTATGCAGTGGATTAAAAATTCCCAACAATTCTCTGCAGCTCCTCATACCAAAAGATAGAGTCTATTGAGTAAAACCTAGAAACTGGTATGGCCCTGTACCTTGCTTGACCAACAGAACGTACTAGGAATAACACCATAGGACTTCCAAAGGCTCTTTCAGCGTCCACTTTCATGCATCTAGAACCCAGAGAGCTCCATTCTCAGGATGGAATAAACACCTGAGGAGAGAGGCCTGCCTTCTCTGCCATCTCAGTTGAGTCCAGACACAGTGACCTGATAGGTGAATGGAGCATATGAGTGGCCCACCCAAAGGACCATATGAGGGAAGACCAAGAGAACAACCAGTCAAAAAACAAACAAAACAAAAACTGTGAGCTGCCATAAATAGTTGACATTTTAAGCCTTAAGTTTGGGGGGAGGGGGCGGGAGGGTTTTTTCATAGCAATACATAATAGATAGAAGCTCCCTGGGAATGAAGTCCTTTGCAATTTTACCTACAAATATAGAATGCCACCTGCCAAATTGGAAAAGGTGGCAAACAGGCTAGAATCCAAATGTCAGCACCATCAGGCAACCAGAACCTTTCCTATTCCTCATAATGACTTAAAATTCCCTACATCTAGGGAATGCCTCTAGGATAATGTAAAATAAAAATATATTTCTAAGAAAGAAATGACTATCTGGAGGGAAAGGAGAAGGAGAGAAGGGCAGAACTAAGCTAATTCTTTCTCACTAATGAAGGTTAGGTTCCATAGTAGGGAGCTTCTAACATGGGGAGGCTACGCAGCCAGATGGTTGAGACACAGCAGGGTACTTTTTGGTAAGGCTGGGTGCACAAAGCCCAGTCTGGGGAGAACATGTTTAAAGGAGTACTAGGATGCGTGGGGAAGGGTGGAGGATGAATGTGGGCTAGGAGAGCGAGAGCAGCCAGACGCCTAGAAAGTCCAACCCTCATTTCCTCGGTTACTCTAAAGACTTGTAGAAAAGAGGAGAAATAAAACATTTCTCTCACATGAGAGGAATCTACCCACCATGTAGCTGTAGTAAACTGCTCCAATCATTAACCTACCTACACAGCCCCACACGATTCAGCCATTAACAACACTCCCACACGGTCAACACTGACCCGTATGGCTGCCTCCCTGTAGCGAGCCGTCAGACAACCATGACCACTGACCTCCACAGAACAAGATAGAAGAGCTTACCCTCCCACCTCTGGGTCAGGACCAGTCTAAAGCAGAGGAAGAAATCCCTCCTTATCTACACTGAAACTCACCATCAGTCCTTTAAAAGCTGTGCATCTTAGACACAGAGTTTATCTCCACCCCACCCAGCCACACATTGTTCCTCCTTCCTCTTCTGAGAACACACCACTGGGTTGCTGTCACGTAGCATTTATCTGTGGGAGCTTTAATGGTTCATGTGCGTGCCTTCCTCCCTCACTGAGGGCAAGGCCCTAGTCTCCATGGTTTTCCCTCTCTAGAGCCTAGCATGGTATGTGCCACATGCGCACTTGTTGAAATAAGAGTAACTAGCTGCCCCAAGGCAGCTACTCAAATGCATCCGTAGTAACAAACGTAAACCACAAGTGATAGGTAAGTACAGAGTTGGAGAGGTGTGTTGTGTTTTTTTTAATACAGCTGCTCTGAAGAGGATGTTTCCTAAGCTTATCGTTGAGCATGATCTTATGTTCCTCTTCATGCTATTTTTTTCTGTCACAAAATATAACATTGATATATATATATATATATCAGAGAAGAAGGGAGAGGAAGAGAGAGATAGAAACATCAATGATGAGAGAGGATCACTGATAGGCTGCCTCCTGCAAGCCCCTAGTGGGGATTGAGCCCACAACCCAGGCATGTGCCTGATGGAAATCAAACCCGGGACCCTTCAGTCCACAGGCCATTGCTCTATCCACTGAGCAAAACCAGCTAGGGTATAACATTCTTTTAACCACAGCACCAATACAACCTATAATGACCTTTCTTGAATATTCTTCTCTTAGACAGAAGCCATTGAGCCCTGCTTCTTTGTCTAGCCTGGAATCACCCACAGGAGGCACCATCAACAAACACTTTCGGGATGAATAAATGGTGACCAGTTTACCTTACCAGCCACCTTGCACTATCCAGCGAGGTGCCCTTACTCACCTGCCTGTTGCGCGTGACCGGCTTGAGACCTGGCAGGAATAAATAAGCAAAAAGAGACTTAGTCGAAACAGCCTTGAAATCGCTGTCACCTTTTGCTGCTGCTGTATCCTTACTGCACCGTCCCTTCCCTTCCTGCTTAGCACCTTGTTTCTGGTGCCTGATTGATTACAGTTTTGAACATGAACTTCGTTCTGCTCCTCGCCGTTCTGATTTTAGTTACTCACTTTGGTTTAGCCCACAACCTTGCTCTGAAGTCTAAAGAGGCAGGACAGCAGTGTTTTCGAAACCTGGTTGAGAGCTAGGTAATGGTTTCTACATAAGCTCAGGCAAGTGACTTTATCCTTTCTGGTTTCAGTTGTCTCACCTGTGAAGCAATGTGTTTCAAGGTTGTTTTGAAATAACCCATACGAAAGCAACTGCTCAAGAATAACTCATTAGAGTTATCCCTCATCGAGCTTTGAACTCTGCATCTGATGGTGTTTTTAGGTCTTTGTTAGTAATCCTTCAACCCAAAGCCACTCAAGCTTCACTGTTGATATTCTGAAGAGTTTCCTGGGACAAAAGAAAGATGGATATAAATCCTTATCCAAAAATATAGATCGGGAAAAGAAAAGAATAACACAGAATGAAAAAAGTTCTCACTCAATGAAATCCATGTTCCTCACTCACCTATACTTCCGGATAACAAATGGAGATTGACTGGTACCTCCAGGGGGTGCAAAGGTCTTTTTCCCTACTCTCTCTAGGTGTCTGTCCAGAATCTGATATTTAAAATTTTTCTCTTCCTTGTCTCAAAGCTTAAAGACATCTAAAAAGATTAAAGTAGTTCTGGACCTATTTTGTTGAGGCAGAATTATCTAGGATCCTTTCATAGGTTAGACATTTCTAGAAAATCAATGATTTTGCGAGCAGATTTCTAAGTCTGAACCTATTCAATTAAACACAATTCTGTAAGTCACATAGCTAGAAATAGCTTCAACATTTGCAATTCCAAGTCTGTCTTTCTTTTTTGGATATATTTGCCAATATTTTCAGAGCTAAAAGGGAATTGAATTTGGAGATCATTTAGTTGAATTCCTTCATTTTTCAGATAAAGAAAACTGAAGTACAACAACAAACACAGAATAAGGACTCAACTTGATCCCTAGATGGCTACACTAGACCCCTTCTTAATGCAGCACAGAACTTTATATTAAAGATCTATAATCAAACAAAAGTTTCTGAGATATTAACTTTTGATAGTAAATATTATAGGATATTTGCTTTTTAAATGAACCCAACAATTAATTGATCTGTGACAGAAGTTATTTAAAATAGGCACACCAGACAGTGCTCACCACAACTTTATAAGTGTCCCATAACTTTATCTGAGAGAAAGAAGATACTTCTTTGTTGACAGAAAGTAATCTATCAGGAGTCCTAATTTTCTAATTTTCTTAATGATATAAACCATTTAATCATTTTTTCAATTGCTATAATAATTCTGTCTCCTTGATTTCTCTCTCTACAAACAGCAGTTGTCCTTCCTCTACTAATTTCAATGGCTTTCAAATACTGCTGCCTGCACTGTATTTCAGGAATGACTTCTTACTGCTTCAGTTACACAGACCCCGCCAGCGGCACCCTGTTTGACTTACTCAGATGCCTCCGGATCTGAGTAACTGGAGAGTTGAGCATTTTCAGGATCTGCATGTCAGTTCTGCGGTAGAATGACTGATGTCAGCCCAAACTTTGCCAAACATCTCTCATCACTACTAGTTATATCCCATTCCAAACTGTGGGGCTCGCTCTCCCTTCCTGGGGCACACCCCCTTACACATACTTGCAGTATGGATGCAACAATATGACAATCATTTTCTCTTTTCCGAGTGCCACTGCTGCAAAGGACAAAAATAACTTGTTACTGTTTGTCACTGCCTGGTGGGGGAGGTGGTACAGGAGAGAAGTTACACGAACTCCTCTGGATGTGTGTAATCCACTATCATTGTCCAAAAACGGTTCTATTCTTCTAGCTCCAATCTCTTAAACTCCTGGTTATCCAAGCCCCTTGGAACTTGAGAGTTTTCTGGGGAAAAATAACAAGCAAATGTTGACTTCCATGCTGAGCCTATGGTTTTTAACTTGCTTTTTAGACTTGGGCCCTGGAAATCATTGGCAGCCGCAGGCTTCTGTGAGTGTTGCTTTCTTGATTTAAAAAAAATAATAATAATAATGGGAGGGGTACTATGTTGTACAAAATAAGCCAGGGCATGCTTTCCATAAGCTGTAGGACAGTTAAGAGAATGTGAGACTCAGCCAGGCAAGTAAACACACATTTAATAGTACGCTAACATGGGTCAGGAAAAAGTTCTAAAGCATAGCGTCAAGAGAGAAAGAATACACTCGCCGTTTATTTAATGTTTTCCTTATGTTTCCTCCGACCAGCACGATTCCTTGACAAGCTTTTCCTGCCCACTGCATCTAGTGCTTCTTTTCTGGGATGGCTCAAGAGCTTCAGCTTCTCACTTCGCTTGTTTATTTATTTAGACTGCCATCCCCATTCTCTTCCAAGCTAACATATGTCTGCACAACACAGTGAAAAGTAAATGTCCTTCTTCATGTTTATTTCCCTGAGGTTGTTCACCAAATTGCTTTTTTACATCCCCTTTTGCAATCGCATCCCATCCGGTTCAAGTATCCTGGATTAGAATGGCCTTCTCTGGAGTTCTTTTCAAAGGGAGCCTCCCACAGCCTTTAAATCCCCCACATTTTATGGTACAGATATTCAGGATCTACGGTATTAAGGGAGAAGGAAGGCAAAGCTGAGTGTGACCGACACAGAAACATAAAGTAGCTTATTTTTTATGGGTAATCATTATTGGAATTGTTCTGTTATTTGTAACTTCTGTAAGTGATACACTCAGTCATTTGCAAGTGGATATTATGTAACAGAGAAAGGAGGAGAATGTGTGTGTGTGTGTGTGTTGCACAGAAAATGCAGTTCCTCCGCCCAGAAAGAGAAATATGCAAATGGGAAGTCTTAAAAAAAATAAGCCAAAAATCATAATCTTGATATGATTGTTCCAGTGGTTGTCTTCCTCATAAAATACAGCCTAAAGAAAACTAGTCCTAACTTTGAAATTCCAATATGTGTGCAGAGTAAGAAATTATATTTAATTAAGGCATCAGCATGGCAAGGTCAGACTCTCAGGTTCTACTTTTTAGCAGCTTCGCAGGAATTCACATTCTATGATTCTCTCCTTTAGTACCCAGGCCATTTCATCTCTCCAACCCTCACTTCTGGGATGTTTAAAGCTCCACCACTAAAGACCTCAGAGACTTACAACAATGTGAAGCATTGCAAGCTTGCAAAATGGGGTGGATAGGGTCAATAATCTTTTTTTTTTCCCCTCTCATTTATCAACTCGTAAATTGAAGGCAATCTTAGTACTGGGGGTCACAGGCGGAGGAAAGAAAAAGGAATACAAATCTTCCTTGCTTTCCTCCAAAGCTTCAGCTACTTTCTAAACCTAAATTATTGGGCATAAATATTAACAAGGTGTCTATGAATCAAGGGTCTTTTTAAAGTGACCTCCCAGACATTTGGGACTGTGTAACCCTGTCATGCTACACGGTGTGGTCCTGCAGATATTCCATCACAATACATAGGACGGGTCTGTATTAAAATCTAAATGCTTCTTCAGTCGCTGCTGGAAGCCCATCGACTTGTGCTACCGCAGAAAGGAGGTGGGAAGCTCACCACTGACTAATGACAGCCAGGGTGTCCTCCACTCACAAGTGCTAGCCATGGGCTCACACGCCCCTGGCCACCCAGGAGCCTCATTTCCCGCCGTCTTGGGGTCCCTACCTCCGCTGGGAACAGAAGGAAGTAGTAGACCCTCCTCTCCTCCCCTGATACCAGGAGAAATCTTTCCAAATGTCACTCCCAGTCCCCCAGATGAGACACCAAATGGCACAACAGATCTTCTCCCGAAGACTGGGAGAAGGAAGGCGAGAGAGCACCCAGCGAGGGCAAGTGGCTACCAGGGAACTGCCTGGGGAAGGGAGGAGGGATCGCCCAGGGCCGCGCGCGGCCAGCTCCGTTGGGAAGAAAACCGCCGCATAATTGAATTTCCAAAGGGACTATCCTGAGCGCGCACACCTCTGGGTCCTACCCGCTCCTGTGGGGTAACCCGCGGCAGCGGCGACCTCCCGCAGCCCCCGAGCTTCCTCCAGACCACCCGCCCCGCGCCTAACTGCAGCCACTGTTATTGAGAGAAAGGCAGGGAAGCAACAGAGGAGAGGCTTTCAAAACAACACAAACAAACACAAAGCTGGGAGGTTGTCCGCAGCCAGAACCCCTCCAGCAAGCGGCCAAGGGGCGAGCTGCCCAGAGCCCGGGGGTGCGGGCGCCCCGTGCAGAGCGCTCGGCCCGCGGGCGCTGCGTGCGCCCAGCCTTGGTCGCGGGGACCCGCGCGACTCGGGAGCAGGGCGCGGGGGTCTCTCGCCCCCTGGACCTTCGGCCTCAACGCTCCGGGCCGCGTGCCCACCGCCGCCCGCGAAAAGCTGCCCTTTGCAGCGCTCGGCCCTGCACGCAGCGCCTCCCCCGCCGCCCCGGCTCCCGTCCTCCCGCCTTCGCTGCAGCAGCGCCCAGGGATGCTCCGCCGCGCGCCCGGGACCCCTCGGGCGCCTCTTCCCGTCCCTCCGCCAAAGCGCAGCGCCTGTACTTTTCCAGCTCCCTCTTTCCCTCTTGAAATTGAAAGTTATTGAGGTCGCTCAGGGTTGTTGCTCCGGCAGTTTCCTTCCCCGCCCCCGAGCTCCCCCCGCCCCCCGCAGCCATGCCCCCTCCCCTTCCCTCGCCCCGTCTTTCCCTCCCTCCCTCCCTCCCTCCTTCTCCACTGCCTCCCTCCTCCCCTCTGGGGTTCTCCTGGCAGCCCAGCCCCACTGGAGAGGCTCCTGCTCGCGAAAGGCAGCAGCAGCTCGGGGTCTCTCCACCGCCCCTTGGCCATGGCCGCGGTGCCGACGGCGCTCGCTCCCCGACGCTCGCGGGGCCTCCGCCTCTGCCGCCGCCACCTCTGAGCCCCGGGGACCGCCGCCCGCCCGCCCGCCCGCCCGGATCGCGACCGCGGCCGCCGCCGCCGCGCACCATGCTACCTGCGGCAGCCCCGGCGAGGCCGCCCGCTGCTCCGGGAACCCGCTCCGCTCGCGGCGTTGACAGCTACCCTCGCGCAGCCGCCGCCGCGGTCCAGGGCTCGGACCCCTGGAAAGTACAATAGTCGGTTCCCCTCTCCACCCGACCCGCTCCGCTGGCCGAGCCAGCGCGCCCCGCGGGTCCGAGCGGGGAGGTGGTCCGCCGCGCGGGTCGCCCCTCCGCACGCCTCACACCTGCAAATCTCTCTCCAAAACGCTCGGCAGGATCCCCAACCCACAGAAGAAGGAGGAAGAGAAGGGAACCAGGACTGGGTTACTATGCGCTTGCGACTGATCTCTTGGTTTTTTATCATTTTGAACTTTATGGAATACATCGGCAGCCAAAACGCCTCCCGGGGAAGGCGCCAGCGGAGAAGTAAGTGCGGGTCTTTTCCGCGTCCGCGCGCTCCCTCCCTCCCTCCCGCCGCGCTCACCTGTCGGGGCGCCTGGCCGGTGCGGAGCCGGCCCCCGGCACAGCAGCCTCCCGCCCCGCGCCCCGCGCCTCCCACGGGTAACAGTCCCGGCTCCGGGATGGACAGCGTCGCTCACTCCTTCCTTCCTCCCCGCGGCCCCCCGTGACCCGGCGAACGCGCGCGCCGCCGTCGGGGTCCCGGGGGCCCTGGGCTCTCCCGCCCCCCGTAACTTCAGGTTCGCGGAGGAGCGGGGTCTGGCGTTTGACCAGCTCTGGGGACTCACGCTCTCCTCTCGAGACCCGGAGGGGGACCCCGAGTTCCAGGGATGCCCGTGCCCCCACCGAGGAGACGCGAGGGGCGGTGCGCGCTCACCCTGGCGCCCGGTCCCTTCGCGTCGCCGCCTCGCCTGGGGGAGACCTGGCCGGGCTCTCCCGTGGGGATCGGCTGCTGAGAGCCCGCCGGGCAGCCGGGGAAGACGGGGCGGACGCCTGCGCGGCCACTTGCCCTCGCCACACGCGCGTGGAGCGGGAGGCTGGAGAGGTGCGCGGGGTCCGCGTATCCGCGCGCGTCGGAGCCGCTCGCAGCCCCGGCGCTGCGGCTGCGGGGCCCGCAGAACCGCCGTGCGCAGCCGGCTTCCAGGTCCACCCTTGCCTGTCACGCGTGAGCGCGTTTACCATCTCGGGCTCCTTCCAGCCCGTCCCCTTTCCAGCGGGCAGACGCGGACGGCGGGTGGGGTGCCTCCTAAAGATTCAAGCTCGCTTCCCCACCGCCTCTTCCCCTGAGTCCTGGGACTTGGAAGGTTGGCGTGTGAGCGCTTCTCTGGACCATGTCCTCGCTAGGATTCCACGGGCACCGCCGGGCACCCTCGCTCCAGGTCGGCCTGTGTGGAAGCGGAGCCCCCCCCTTACCCCCCGAGATGAGGGCACGAACCCGAGAACGTCCCCTCGCCCGGCTTCTGGCTAGCCTGGCGCGCCGGCCGCTCAAGGGCCTCCCACCCAGGCTTCAGGGTGGGGGGCGCTGCCGGGGCGAGGGAGGGAGAGCCCGTGGGGGTACCGGGGGGTGATGGTATTGCCTCGGGCCCCTCGGACCTCCTGGGTGGGGGAGGCTCTGGACCCGCGTGGAAAGCCCCCCCCTGCCAGCTCCTTGGGACAGGCGCGGGTGCCACGCAGAGGACACAGCGCAGGCTTGTGTGAGATGCAGATTCAGTCATCGCTTCCCCGCCGCTGCTCGCCTCTGCCCTACCCCTGGACGGCAGCGTCCCCTGAAAGCTGCCTTTGTGCCGCTCGCCTCCAGCGGACAAGGTTTGATTCACCTGAAAACTGCCTTTTAGAAACGTGGCTGGGCCAGAGCTGCAGGGGCTCCGGCCCGGCCTCGCTGCCTCTCGGATCGCGATGCAGGGGCGCAGGAGGACCTCAGCTAAACATGTCAGGGCGTCCGATTTATTATTCTTGGCTCCGGATGGTTTCTATTCCTCCTAACTCTTCCAGCCATCCTTTCACTCAGACCTTGCGCTCACGCCTGCGCCACCGCCCGCCCCCCCTTCTTGAGTGTCCAGCTGGGCATCTGAGTCGCAGGTCCCTGGGAAGAAGGATGCGGATGCCGCGCCGGCACGAGCATAGCCTACTGTTTGCTGTCACCCTCCCAGCCGGCGCCCACCTGGAGCTCCAGGTCCACTCCCTCCACCCCACTGAGGACCCACAGGGCGAGAGCCGCACACTGGCCGGGTGGGGACAGGGACCTGAGTGTCAGTGTGGCAAGTGTCTCGGATTGCAGTGTCGGGGGTCCCTGTTTCTGAGAGAAGAGACGGGAAAGAAAGGTGGTCATCCATCCACTGCCACCTCCCTGCGCGAGGATCGCGGTGCGGGAGCTGCCCAGGGAGACTGCCCAGGGACAGCGCACTTCCAGGATGGGACCCGGGAGGAATCGCGGAGGCAAAAGGCAAACTGCTTCTCTGCCTTAATCATCTCCAGGCCGAGCCAAAGGCGCCCTCTGGTTGTGTAGCGGGGATGAGAGAGGGAGTGGGTGGAACTGGGATGAAATTCCAATTATTCTGTGGGAGTGGGGCTCCCACAGCAGGGGATGCTCCTTCGCACTGGAGTCTGCTTTTGAGGCTGAGTTTGCTGGTGCAATCCTGGGAGAGGGGCGACCCCTTGCGTCCTCTGAGGAGACACGCCAGACTCTCTTGGCAGGTGCAGTATGGTTTTTTTGTTTGTTTTGTTGTTGTTTTGGAGGATGGGGAGGGGGTGGAGGGTAAAGAGAGATCTTTGTTAAATGTCCAGAAACTCAAAGCCAACTTGCATGTGCACATATTCATTTCTTTTAAAATCTCTGAAAGAAACACATAGGGACTTTTTCGCAACGACTAGGAAAGGTTTTCTGTACTGAAAAATAAGGTAATAGTCAAAGGGATTTTAGAAAGTGGTCTCTCCTGCTTTTCAAAGTGACAACTTCAGTGACTATGTAAGAGTGTCCCCTTTAGCCTGTAGTTAAATAGCTTCACTTCCTTAAACTCTTAACTTAAGACATGAGAGATAGAAAATTGAATTAAAAACTTACGGTCTTTTGAATATTTTTAGTAGAAAGTGTCTTTTGCACAACAAGATATTCCTTTGTAGCGTTAAATGTCAAGGTTAAGGAACCATGGTTAATCCTCAGATAGAGCAAATGAAGCCATATCAGGTATTTCCCTGCTTCCACAAAACAACTACTAGACCATTTTCTCTAGGTTGTTGCAGATTAATGATATTGTTTCTTCTTGTAAAAGAGACATTTCACACAGAACTTTTATACTTTTAAATATATATATTGAATTATGGGTTGATAAATACACAATAACTTCTTCACCTATGTGGATTCATATCCAGTTCCTAGAGACGACTAAACTGAATTTATTCAAGGTAAAAATGAAATGCAATCGTTACTTTAAAATTCCCAGTGAGCAATGTTTTAGCATTGGGATGCTAAATCAAGAACCTGAAACTCAACTTTTAATTTCTCTCCAACTCAGCCTTTGCAACTTAGTGCAGTCAGCTTCTGAATTCCAGGTTATTTGCTAATAATATTAACAGTCAAATTTGCCATGATAATAACCACAATACCTTACTATTGCTCCACATTTTCATTTGAATTATTCATTTGAGCTTCTAAATAGCCACTTGATCTAAAGAGGCGGGCATTAATATTCCCATTTGACAGAGAATAAACCCAAGAAACAGAGGCTAAGTGACCTATACAAAATTATACAGTTAGTAAGTGAAGCTTGTCTCCTGCTATTTGTATGATATGCTGATTCACATGTGAGAGGAGATGTCAGGCATGCTAAGTAATCTTATGGTCTCTAGACCATCATTTACCCAATATGTTTGGAGAATGCGCTGTTCTGCTTGACTGGAAATTTTTGAAATGATATTTGTATGTATTATATATTAATGACCAATGTCAAAGAATTAAATAACGAATAATAATAGTGAAGCTTGTTAAATATAATATAATATTATTTGGTTATTCAGAAGTAATTGTAGGATCATATTATGCCAGAAGACTATTGTTAGAAACATCAGTTGCCATCGTGGTATTCTTTCTTTTATGCCATGTACTAATTGGATTTTAATTTTTTAGATTTCAGATAAATGCAAGATCTGAAAAGCCATTGTATGCATAATAATTACAAAGTACCCATTGCACAATCTATAAAACTTAAAGTTGTCATAAAGGTGTTTTAAATAAAGAAGTAAGAATACAAAGGAAATATTTTTAATGGTAATAAAGTAAAAACCGGTTTATTGGAATATACTGGTTATTGCTCATGACATTGTTTCAGATGTTGAGCCATTCTTTGAGATTGAAATGCAGTCTTGGTGATTACACTCTAATCTTGGAAAATAACAAGTTAACAATAAGGTGGGAAAATCTTTTATTTTGCTCTGAATTTTGTAATATTACTTTTAATTGAAAGTATTGTTTGGATATTGGCTACAGTACATTTTCTCACCTGTCTACTTTAGTTAACAGTCTACCTTGTTGTTAAGAGAAATTTAATAGATGGAGACATGAGTAAAATTTACTGGAGAAGGTATATTCTGCAACATATCATGTGATATCTATGTGAATCTCAAATTCAGACTCTTAGTAATGACATCTAAATATGTGCAAAAGGCTTTTAGTTTTGTGAATTCTAATTTAATCATCATTAGACTATCAGAATTGTTTCTTGAACTATCCCTTTGTTATACTATTTTAATTATTTTATAGTTTAACAGAAGGATTTTACCAAGAACATTAAGGTTGATAATTTTTAAACATTGTCTTTTTAGTCCCAAGTTTTCCTACGTAAAGTAATTGAGAATATAAGAATGAGTGTGAAATTGATTTAATGTCATCATATCTGAATTACTTGAAGCATGAAATATGAACAGTATTTCAATTTGTAAGTAGGTCAATTTTACTAAGTTATTTCCAATAAATATTTTCCTGGCATTTAATATTCTACAAATTAGGTCCCCAGAAAGCTATGAATGGAAATTGCAACATGTAGTTAAAATTGTTATTATGGGGAGACCCTTGCTGCACTACTACAAAACAAATTTATTAGTCATCTGATCATTTTAGACTTTTTAAAAATATATTTTTATTGATTTCAGAGAGGAAGGGAGAGGGGAGAGAGAGAGAAACATCAATGATGAGAATCATTAATCTGCTGCCTCCTGCATGCCCTGCACTAGGATTAAGCCCTCAACCGGGCCTGTGCCCTGACCAGGAATCAAACCTTGACCTCCTGGTTCAGAGGTTGGTGCTCAACCACTGAGCAATGCCGGCTGGGCTCATTTTAGACTATTTGAATCTGAACAGAGATCTTTAAATTGCTACTGAAAGTCTAAAATATAAATGGTTAGATCTTTTTTAATATAACAGTGCCCTAATTCTATGTAATGTTGATAGAATACTATGTGAAATTGCCAGATCCCATGTAGAGTTAAGATCAAATTATCCTTCTGCAGTTATTAGAATGAACTATCAAACATAAAACTATACTACCTACTATACTACTTAGTCATCTTTTCCCCCTTTATCTCTATTCAAATGCTTCATTTTGGACATTGTGCTAACCTCTCTTCCCACTTCCTTACTATTCACTCCCCTCTCCCCCACCCCAAAAATCCTTTTCCAAGTAGTGAATTCTTGAAATGCCATCAGAAAGGGTATTATGTTTCATGAAATGTAAGAATCAACTTTGGTTACTGTTAGAAAAACATCATTCAGTTTGAGAGCATGGTAAGGATCATGCAAGACAGTGTGTTGAAATTATATGTTTTACTTGGTTAGGACTATTTCTTCTCTGAACAGTGCCTTGTACACTGACATTCGTTTGAGAATAACCATTTGAAAAAGTGTTGAATCATAAATTACATAGTTTTGTTTTGTTTTTTGCCTTGCTTTTGATTCTGAGAAATAATGTGGAATTGTAAAATTTTTTTCTTAAGGTTGAAAATTATTGGCTTATCTTAAAATTTACCATCTGATGGACAACCTAGTAAATTTGAAAAACTTTGTAATTATACCTTAACAAAATGATATATAATCTATAATAATAACATAATATGCTAACTAGACCAGACAGCCAAAAAACTTTCCAAACAAAGCCGCGTAGTGGGGGCCAAGGCAGAGGTGGTTAGGGGTGATCAGGCAGGCAGGTGAGCAGTTATGGGTGATCAGGAAGGCAGGCAGAATGGTTAGAGGTGATCAGGCAGGCAGGCTAACAGTTAGGGGTAATCAGGCAGGCAGGTGAGCAGTTAGGGGAAATCTGGCAGGCAGGCAGAGTCGTTAGGGGTGATGAGGCAGGCAGGTGAGTGGTTAGGGGCAATCAGGCAGAGTGGTTAGGGGTGATCAGACAGGTGAATGGTTAGGGGTGATCAGGAAGGTAGGCAGAGTGGTTACGGGCAATGAGGCAGGCAGGCAGGCGAAGTCGGTAGGGGCGATGAAGCAGACAGGCAGGCAAGCAGTTAGAGGCCAGTGGTCCCAGATTGTGAGAAGGTGCAGGCCAGTCTGAGGAATCCCTCCCCCTGTGCAAGAATTTCGTACACCAGGCCTCTAGTATAAAATATACGTATGTAGAAGATACTGCCCATTTTTTCTATTTATTTAATTCTACCCATCAGACCTTCCCATTAAGGAATACTGCTAGCATTCTGATTAAAGTACTCATCCAGCAATACTGAAAAGAATAGGATGTTCCACTCTCAGGAATTGTGGCGGTGCCAAAAATGCTTACTGTCTCAGTGCCACTGAGCGCTAACTAATCCCATTTTATGCTCCAAAGGTGTTTCAACAACATGGAACTTTTAAGCAAATTACCTGAATTCTTTTAACATGTGAAACATTTGAATAATTTCAAATTTTTATTTTAAAAAATATGGTTACAGGTGCCTCTTCTCTGATGAGAGCATTTCTGCCTTATTGGTAATCTTGACAAGGAACCAAGTTACCATCTGCTGTCACTAACATTCTTCTGGAATTTTCTCAAAAAAATAAAAACAAAACACAAAACACTGGTACTAAAGGATACGATCACTCAATTCAATATCTTTAGAGCTTTTAACTGCCTTTATACCTCATGCAAGAATCTAATCCAGTATTCAAAACTCTTACCTTTTTAAGGTTCCATCTGACCTTTAAGAATTTGATGAATAGCAAGCATCACAAGTTCATGATAGAGACTGAGACCTAAGAAGCCTTGAGGAGAGTCCTCAGTGTAGGTTAGGAAAACTAGACTGAGAAGTAGAAGACAAGGTTCTAGACCCAGCACTGCTCCTGACATCTGGATAACCTAGTCAAGTCCCTTCACCACACTAGGTTGCAGTTCCTCATCTGTGAAATGAGATGGCTGGTTAAAAATTTGTATCTGTCCCGGGTGGCATGGCTCAGTGATTGAACATCGACTTATGAACCAGGAGGTCAGGAGGTCAAGGTTTAATTCCCAGTCAGGTCTCATGCCTGGATTGCAGGCTAGATCCCCAGCGTGGGGCGTGCAGGAGGCAGCCAATCAGTGACTCCCTCATCATTGATGTTTCTGTCTCTCTCTCCCTCTCCCTTCCTCTATGAAATCCATAAAAATTATATTTAAAAAAGTTTAGATCTAAGTGATTCGTGTAGTCTCTCCAACTTTTTGTATTTGGATAGGAGAAGCATAAGTGAAGACTAGGGAGTTAAACAGTCCTTCTAAACTTAGCTGTCTTATTCAACTAAGTTTAGTAGATAAAGATTAAGAATGAAAGCACATATAAATATTCATTTACTATAAGTAAATTAGTCATATAAACATTAGTTAATAAGTAATTTATCAAAGTCCATAATGAATTAATTATGATATTTCCCATCCTTCACAATTTCTAGTGCCTGAAAACAGTAGCCATAGCCTAGTCGGCGTCCTCAGTGTTCTGCAGGTCCATCTTGTCCTTTGGCTCACAGTCATAGGGCCCTGGTTTGGAACAAAGCTGAAGAGAAGCTTTAGAAGTTCCCTGTAATGGCAGACTTTCAGAAGTGACCTGTGATGGGATGAAAGTGGCAATTCCATGGCCCAGGTTTAGGGTAGTAAGGCCCTGTGCTATGACCGTTACTGATGGAGCAAGAGAGCACATATAGCACATAATTTATATTATGAACAAATCCATAGGTCTTGGAAAAGAGGAAGTGGACCATATTTGGCACTAAACTTTGAAGTATAAAGACTCAGGTCTGTGTGAATGAAAAAACAATCTATGGGAAGGTAAGAAAAGCATATGTGGTAAGAAACTTATTTTTCTTTTGAGTTATCTTTCTTGAGGGCCAATTGAACATATAGCAACTCCAAATTAAAGTTTCAGAGAGTGTCAGGGGCTGAAGATAAATATTTTGGAGTCACTCACACAAAGGGTATAGTTGAATGCTTAAGACAAAATTAAATGGTGCCTTGTTTATGAAAAGTGTTTGCAGTGCTGACATTGAGAGTCACCCTTACTGGTAGCTTCAAAATACGATTTATTACACTAAATGCATTTGCTTTAAAGAGTCTAATATATTATTCCCATCTACGGTTTCTCATTTTTACATATGGAACTCTCTGTATTATATGAGAACTAGGGGCCCGGTGCACAAAAATTTGTGCACTCGGGGTGGAGGGAGTCCCTCAGCCCGGCCTGTGCCCTCTGACAGTCTGGGACCCTCAGTGGATGTCCTATGATGGCCCCAGTCTGCCAGGCGCCTTTTGTGTGTGTGTGTGTGTGTGTGTGTGGCCACTGGGGACCTGCCCCCAGCCGCATCTGAGGCTCGGAGCAGTCCCCCTGTGTGTGTCTACCTGCCGGGGGCCTGCCCCCAGGCACACC